>CM060328.1:1620394-1630394 GCA_030674155.1 Stramonita haemastoma | reverse complement strand
TTAGGAGAAAACCAGCTTGAAGGAAAGAAGATTGGGACAGGGCTGACACCCCAAACTTGCACACTTCGTCGTGGTGTGTGCTTCCAATATTGACACCCTCATGCCAATTTCTCATTCCTGGCGACGAGAAGAGGGCGACAGCTGGCGAAAGAGAGAGAGTATATTCCACACATTAATTAGAGCTTCAAAAGCAGTGTGTCTGTTCATTGCATGCGCCACTTTGTTCTGATCCCCATTCGGTATCATAATACTCCGTAAAATCATTTTTGAAAGAGTGTAGATTCCAATCTTGCTCATCTTTTTTTTTTCTTTTTTTAAAGGTCAGATTCCCAATCTGCTGTCACAACCCTGACTGTAGCAATGACTAAGTCTATCAGCTTAGATCAAAGTGATTGCAGATGACAGGTAACCACAATGATGGAAAGGTTTACAATATCTATCAATACCCCCCCCCCCCCCCCCCCCCCACCAAATGATTAACTCCTTGTTTTCAAGCAAGTCTCAGCACTGCAGCTGTCAGCTGGATGGAGAACAAAACTGGATAAACAAACAAAGATGAAATGGGTAAGCACACACACACTCACACACACACACACACACATGCACGTGCACACATACATGCATGCATGGATACAAACACCCACACCTAAACTCATTCTTTCTTTGGATGTAAAAAAAGCACACAAGTGCCTATTCCATTATCCTCGATATAAAAGAACAAATAAATAAATCAATAAATCAATCAATAAATCAATAAATAATCAAACATTTGTGTGTGCAAAGGAGCCTTGAGTGGAATGATTTGCTGCAGAGAGCAGAGGACTGCAGGGAGTGGAGGAAGCTGGCTGCAAAATGTTCAGTGGTGTTCCCACAGTCCCCAGGACTTGGGGACAGGTGAAGGTGAGGAGTGTAGGTACAGAGGTCAGGTTTGTTCTGCCTTGTTTGTTCCTCCTGTCACTTCTCTCTCCAGTCTTGTTTGTTCCTCCTGTCACTTCTCTCTCCGGCCTTGTTTGTTCCTCCTGTCACTTCTCTCTCCAGCCTTGTTTGTTCCTCCTGTCACTTCTCTCTCCAGCCTTGTTTGTTCCTCCTGTCACTTCTCTCTCCAGTCTTGTTTGTTCCTCCTGTCACTTCTCTCTCCAGCCTTGTTTGTTCCTCCTGTCACTTCTCTCTCCAGCCTTGTTTGTTCCTCCTGTCACTTCTCTCTCCAGTCTTGTTTGTTCCTCCTGTCACTTTCTCTCTCCAGCCTTGTTTGTTCCTCCTGTCACTTTCTCTCTCCAGCTAACAGTCCACAGTGGTGACAGATGTGTCTGTCCACATTTTGTTATTGAATTACCAGTGTGTTACTATCTTTTTTCAGCAATACTGTAAAACCTCTTAGTCCATTTCTCCACTTTTCCCGTTCTGTCTTCACACCACTCGTGTGTGTGTTGCCCCCTGTGGGGATGCCAGGGGTCTGTCAGTATAAACAGCATCCCCACCTTCTGGAAATTCTGTGCTAGAAATTCCCTCTTTTCTATCACTCTCTTTGTCTCTACCTTGTTCCTTTTCTTCCTGTCACCTCCTTCTCGTCTACTTTCTGCCGTCTTGGTCCATTCTCCTGTCTTTTTTCCAGAAAGACTCAAAAGACAAAAATTCTCTCTTGTGCTGAAGTCAGACGCACTGTGCCTGACTTGTCAGGCGCTTAACAGCAGCTGACTTTCGCTGATAGAACAGACAACAATAGTTACTGTCTGAGCCTTCAAGGGCAAAGAAGAAATATGTATGTATGTGTGTGTGTGTGTGTGTGTGTGTGTGTGTGTGTGTGTGTGTGTGTGTGTGTGTGTGTGTGTGTGTGTGTGTGTGTGTGTGTGTGGTGCGTGCGTGCGTGTGTGTGTGGAGGAAAAAGCTGATTCTGTAGCTATATGTAGGGAAAAAGTGAAAGAAATGGCACACACAAATGGTGTTCAAGACCTGAAGCAATTCCATGACTGCCTTAACAGATTCCTATCTGTTTTTTCATTTATCCATTGGACTGAGAGCAACACCCATGCTGGATTTTTTCTTTTGCCCTTACTGAGTGAATTTAGAAAATTAAAAAGTAGATAAATGAACACTCCCCACCCCCAAAATTGTCGTTTAAATCCATTTTTAAAAGATAGTAGATAAATGAACACTCCCCCACCCCCACATCCCCATTTAAATCAACTTTTAAAAGATAGTAGATAAATGAACACTCCCCCACCCCCACATCCCCATTTAAATCCATTTTTAAAAGATAGTAGATAAATGAACACTCCCCCACCCCCACCCCCACATAAATCAACTTGTAAAAGACAGTACATAAATGAACACTCCCCACCCCCCCAAATCCCCATTTAAAATCAATTTTCTCCTCCAGTTGCAAGACAGAGAAATGCACAGGAAAGCATTTCTACATATCTGATAATAATCAATATCATAACAACACAGCAAAAGAAAGACACTGTGCATATAATACTACACTTCATTCAACTTCAATCAAAGTGATAGCGTTCTCCTGACTGTGCCTTACATCTGCTGAGTGGAATAAAAAAGAAAAAGAAAAGAAAAACCAAACCCACTACTGTGATCTACTTTGATAAGTCAGTATATATTGTTCCTCAATGATTCTTTGGCCTTTCCTCCTCACTACTATAGTCACACAGGCAGTTACAGTTCTGGGACTTTGAGTTTGGCTTTCCCGCTTGATTTCAGAGCAAACTTCTTGGAACAATTCAACTGTCTGATACTGTCTATGTCAATAAAAGAAAGACAAGAGAAACGTTACCTACTTCAAATTGACAGAAAAGATGTTATGATAAAGTTAATATATTTCGCTAAAACATTGCAAAAGTTAATATCTTTTGCTAAAACATTGCAAAAGATGAAATGTTGTCCATACTTTATTTGGTCATAAAAGACGTTTTCCTAAAAACAACAACAACAAAACTGTGAAAAATACGTGAATTATAGAGTTTTGCTTGAGAAGGAGATCTTGAAAGGTGTGGGTGATGGGGGATGAAATGTTTGGATGGTGAAGAACAGGGAGTGGGGGGGGTGGGGGGTGGAGGACTAAAGTCTGTTGTTATTTGCCCTGCTTTGTTTCGAGGGATCACTGATCCTGAACAAACTTTGCACATTCTGCTGTTTCAAGTCTCTCTCTGACATCATCCTCTGCTTGCTGTGTCCTGTTGTGTTTGCTCTGTCTCTTATTGTTTTCATTCAAAGGTTTAAACAAAAGAAAAAAAAAAGAGAGAAAATGCCTTTAAAGGCCTGTGTGTGTGTGTGTGTGTGTGTGTGTGTGGTGTGTGTGTGTGTGTGTGTGTGTGTGTGTGTGTGTGTGTGTGTGTGTGTGTGGTGAGAGACAGAGACAGAGAGACAGAGAGAGGGGAGAGACAGAGAGAGAGGCAGACAGACAGACAGACGACGACCGAGACAAAGAAAAGAGACAGGCAGAGTGCATGTGTGGGTGTGTGTAGGGGTGGGTGTGGGTGTGTTTATCTAGTTGGTGATAGGTGGTTTGTCTCTTTGAATGTGGGGAGTGGAAATGAGATGTAGCCATGGTGGTGGTTGGAGAGGGGGAGGGAGCAGAGTGGGGATGGAGGGAAGAGAGAACATGTGTAGGTGTGTACAGGTGTTTGTCTATACACCTATGTAAGTCAGTGATCTGGGAGTGGGAAAAGGATGTAGTGGTGTGGTTTGGGGGGGGGATGGAAGTGGTATAGGGTGGGTGTCTTTGTGTCTCCACACACAGGATAGTGTAACATAACGCTGCACACAGCTGTGTAGGCGCTGATGCACAAGCTGATTTACAGCCCAGCCAGGCTGCTGTCTCCACTGTGCAGGACAGACACAGCGCAGCTCAGCACAGCACAGCACAGCACAGCACAGTGCAGTGCAGCACAGCCAGCACAGCAAGCACAGTGCAGTGCAGCACAGCACAGTACAGCACATCAATCCAGGCAGCAGCAGCACAGTACAGGCAGCCAGCACAGTGCAGTGCAGTGCAGCACAGTGCAGTGCAGTGCAGCAACACAGTACAGCGCAGCACAGCACAGTAAACACAGCACATCCCAGTGCAGCACAGCACAGCATAACAAAGCAAAACACAGCACAGCACTCCAATTTCAAACCTGACAACACACAGCAACCCCATTGCCCCAGGCTTCCTCTCATGCTCTCCCAGCTATATGTAGTCAGTCTCTCTCTCTCTCTCTCTCCTCTCTCTCTCTCTCTCTCTCTCTCTCTCTTCTCTCTCTCTCACGCACCACGCATGCACACGCGCGCGCGGGGGACAGGATAGCCTATTGGTCAGAACATTGTGCTTGCAATTTGACAACCTGGGTTTGATTCCCGTTGAGGAGATTTTTCTCCTGGAGTTAACATCAGTGCTGACTCCACTCTCCCCCAAAGTCCTTCGGATGAGACTATAAACCGAGGCCCCGTGTGTGAACGCACGCAGAACATCTTGCGCACACGTTAAATCCTGTTCCGCTTTTCGTAAGAGTAGGCCATCATGTGCCGGTGGGAACAGATGACATTTACAAAACTACATACACACGGGGGATGGATGTAAAAAAGCACAAGAGTGCTTATTCCATTATCCTTGATATAAAAGAAAAAAAAATATAATAAAAAAAATATAAAAAAAATAAATATAAATAAAACACACACTGTCCTCCATGCTCTTTTTTTCTCCGCCATTTAACTGGATGTGTATGAAGATTAGGCAATATGCGCACACAAGACACACAAGCATGTGCACAGAACAATGAAATCAGACACATGCGCACAGAACCAAACAACAATGAAACCACACAACCAAAAGTTTGATACATTGAGGTCAGGAAGACCCCCCCCCTCACTCCCCCCCTCCCTGCATCCACCCCATTTATCAAATTATATAAAAAAAAAATTCATCTTTCCTGTTGTTTGAGGGATGCAGAAAGTTGAATGAGAAGAAGTCGGCCATGCACAAAAAGGGAGATAATCTCAAGTTCACTGAGAAAGGTTTCTTGATAGGAATTCATGATGAATGTAGCAACTGTCAACCATCCGTGACAAGTTCATAAAGACTGCTGCATACTCAACACATTGTTTTGATCTGAAGTTTACAGAATTTAACACAAAAGTGATTTTTTAAAAATCTCCAGCAATGAATTGTTCGGATTTTCTTCTTTGTTTTTTCTTTGCTGCTGTCGTTGTTTGTTTGAAGAGTCATTGATTTTCCAACAGTCAAGGACTAAAGAGTTAACAACCTGTCTCTGGCACAGTTTGCACATGTATTCACATCAGTCTTCAACTTCAGGAATCAGCCTTTGACAGGGTGAAAGTGTTTCAACAGGTTTTTCAACAAAATATCTGCTCCACTTTACTAACACTTCGGGTTCTTTGAAAAACTTAAAAAAATTTTTTAAAAAAGGTTTCAAACTATTTCTTTTTTTGACAGATACAATTATAAACCATGTACAGGCCACACTATAGCACACAACAACAAAAAAAAGCACAATTCAAGATGAAGGTACATTCCAGACTTTGCGGATTTTATTCAAGGGAAACAACCACGCACAACAGCCTGATCTGCCGCTGCCTTATAAATGCAGGTTCATTATTTTTTTTTTTCATTCACAAAAAAAAAGGAATCATGATTAAAAGATGCTATACATGGAGGAATGAAGTTCAAGACAGAAAAATAAATAATTACACAAACACATCCTCCTTTTTTATTTATTTCCAAACACAGGCTCTCACCTCTGTTGGCACTCCCAGCCATCATTGATGAAGGACTGGTGTCGGCTGTTGGGTCGGCTGTTGTAGTACAGCGGCTCTGAATCGGTGTCACTGCGACCGATGTGATAGGGGCTGCCATCCTGGTAGTAGTCCAAATCCCGGTCGTACCTGCAACACCCTGCACTGTTCACCACTGCCTCCCTAGGGGACAGACACAAACCACTGGGAACTGACTGAATATTTTACTGTGAATTGTTCAGCATTTGCCCCTTATACAGTGAAATTAATGGACAAACTAACAGAATATTGAAAACATGTACTATTCACTGTAACTTTTTTTCTGATTGTCTTTCTGCCTCTCTCTTGTATCTGCTGTCTCTTGCTTCTCTATCTTTGTCTGTCTCTATGCTCTTCTCTCTGTTTCTCTGCTCTCTCTCACAAAAAAAATACCCCCCCCCCAAAAAAAAAAACAAATTCAAAAAATTAAATAAAAAATAAACACAACACACACAATTTCAGGCAACATCATGCATGCGCTTATATTCTATCAAGCATTCAAGTATAATTCATTACTGTATAATGTGTTTGTGTGTGTGTGTGTGTGTGTGTGTGTGTGTGTGTGTGTGTGTGTGTGTGTGTGTATGTGTGTGTGTGTGTTAGTAAATGAACTAATCTTTTGTTTTAGGATGATAAAAAAATACCATACTTCATTTACCTGTAAAAAGAAAGTAGGTATGTTCCCTTGATTTGTGGTAGATGACTTAGAGGTTATTCACAGAAATACTACTAACATCCCCCCCCCACCACACACACACTATCTTTTTGTTCAGCCAATGAAACCAACACACCCAACTCTCCGCCTCCTCCTCCTCCTTCAGGACTGACCATCACTCACTCACTGACTCACTCACACCCCCGGTCAAAGGATGGTCAAAGGAGCGGTCAAAGGACTGGTCGAAGGAGTCGTAGTTGGGGTAATCTCGGGAATCGCGGGACAGGTCTTCGCGCAGGCGGTAGGGGTGGTCTGTGTGGCTGCGGTACTGGTGCGCTGAGGTGTTGTGCTGGTGCTGCACTGGGTAGTTGATGTCGCTGGTGTAGTCGCTGTCCTCCGACATCCCCGCTGAAAAGAGGAGGAAAACAACATTGAGTATAGCAGTCTTCTTCTTCTTAATAATGATAATAATACATGGAATCTCTATAGCGCTATATCTTGTAAAAACAAATCAAAGCGCTTGTATTCGACCTATGCAACAGACAAGCAATCAATAACAATTTATAGTTTTAGCGAATTCGAATGTACTTTCTTCTTCTTCTTCTTCTTCTTCATCAATTTAACTGACAGGCTGTACTAGTGGTGAGAAAATTCATCGCTGAATATCCAAGTTTTTTCTCTTAGGCTTCATTTCAGTTCATTTGAAAAATGATAAAATTGAGACAAACATACATTGATATTTTTTCTTCAGTTACTTGTGAAAGAAAAATAGTGTGTGGTTATCCAGCAACAAAGTCTCTGGAAGTTTAAAAAAGACATTTACTGTTTGCATAACCTAGGTTTTGTTTCAATCTGAATCCTGTGGCAATGAAAAGGTTAATGTCTGCTCACTACAGGGAGATCTAGACATGTGGCCTTCAGACTTCAAGATCTGTCAAAAGCTGAAAGATGTCTTCTAGCTGAGAGCTGAAAGTGTTATTTCCCCTTTAATGATTAAAAGCTTATGTTTCCATGACATCAGAGTAACACATACATATCAACAATAGCTATTTGATGCAACCATTCCAGAGTACAGAAGAGTCAGACAGCATACAAGCCCGTTTTCCAGTGTACATTCATCTAAAGGTGTCTCATAACCTAAGCGGTTGTTGGGGAGTGAGATGTCAGAGACCTCAGCTTCTTCAGGAGCCAGCATATTGAGGGCGGTGCCCATCTCCTTTCCCTCGCTGCTTTACCTTCCCTGGCCCTAAAGAGGGCAGGTACCCATTTACAGCTGGGTGAACTGGGGGACTGTACTGAAGCCAAGGCGTGCAAATGGTCATCCATCCACTTGGTAACCATGCTCAATATTGCTTAACCTTAGCTTGTGGAAAGCGAGTACTCTGACCACTGAGCTATCTCACACATACATTCACACACAAGTTTTCGATGAACTGTATCAGCAGATAAGGCTCTTGAACAACAGATCCTCTGCAGAAAAAAAACACAACTAAAAACATTATTTTCATCATGTCATCATCAAATGTTTTTGTGAAAGACAAAATACATCAAATTTATAGACACACATTCCCAGAAGTGTTTTGTGCTCTCTTAGTCTGACTTATTTTGTCGGGGATGATTTCTTAACCAAGCTCTTGTACCAACTCTTCAAACACACACACACACACACAACACACACACACACACACACACACACACACACACACACACACACACACAACACACACCAATCACTGAATTAGCAGCATGCAGGCTTCTTCCTTGTACATGATCATTATCAACATACTGATGTACGTAACAAATGATGATTGTACCAATTCAATCTACTTCTCTTTCCAGAATCCAATCAACGCCAACACGAACTACATAACAATAACCAATACCATGATACATGCATATCATCACACATAGGGGGAGTAAGTCACAGACAGGAGTCAACATACTCTGGTCCTAGGAAATTCTCAATCTGTCAGACACAACCAATGTTCCCTTGATGACCTCACACATGGACGACAGGCAACAGACAACAGCGACAGACAGGAGACAGACAGACGACAGACAGAAGCAGACAGCACAGACAGATAAGACAGACAGACAAGCAGACACATATTTTTCATAAACTTACACTGTGCATATGATGGGGGTCTGGCTTGCTCTGGAATGGCTGCCAGCATCTGAAATTTTCAAATAATACAAATATCAGTTTTCCATGTCACATGCAAGATTCCTGAAGATGTTTCTGTTTATACTATATCAACGATAGATGTAACAATACACAATTGTTTTTTTACCGAGTGAATATAAAAAAGAGCAGAACTACAATTTTAAAGCCCACAATCTGCCAATAAATCACCAATGACTTTGAAAATATCACACAAAAGAAAGAAAGCCTCACTCAAACAGACTGCAGAACTTTCCAAATCACTGAGCACTCATCTGTCAACACCAGATAAAGAGAGCTTATGGGTAAAGGGACACAATCCATTACACCACAGAGAAAATGTTTTCTTGGAAGAGTTGCTTCCCATCTCAACCCTAAATCATACTGTTGTGGTATGTGACGCAAAAAGGCTTCTACTTAAAAAAAACAACAAAAAATAAAAGCAATTAAACCAGTTGTTTTTATCTCAAAGGACATAATTCACCAAATGGTTCACATAAAAATGCACAAGAAAACAAAAAGTGCAACAATGCATGAAAGAAACATTTCTTTTTAAAAAAACAAAAAAAACAAACAGAACTTGCAATCTAGATGTAAGCTAAATACAGACTCCAAGCTACCAGGATTTCTACACTGATTTTCACCTTGTATCACTTAATATGAACAGAACTATGATACCATGTATAGTGATAGTGACAGGGGACGGGATAGCCTAGTGGTCAGAACATTCATCAGAACATTCAAGTCCTTCGGATGAGACTTTAAACTGAGGCCCCGTGTGCGAACGCACGCAGAACATTTTGCGCACACGTTAAATCCTGTTCCACTTTTCATAAGAGTGGGCCATTGTGTGCCGGTGGGAACAGATGACAATATTTACAAAACTACATACACACGGGGACCAGATGAAAAAAAGCACATGATTGCTTATTCTGTTATCCTCGATATAAAAGAATAAATAAATAAATAATAACATTGCTCTCCCAATTTGATGACCCGGGTTCGATTCCTGTTCGAGGGGATTTTCCCTCTGGAATTAACATCAGTGCTGACTCTACTCTCCCTTAAAGTCCTTCGGATGATGAGACTATAAACTGAGGCGCCATGTGCGAACGCATGCAGAACATCTTGCACACATGTTAAATCCTGTTCTGCTTTTCGCAAGAGTAGGCCATTGTCTGCTGGTGGGAACAAATGACAAAATTTGCAAAACTGCATACGCACAAGGACTGGATGTAAAAAAAGCACATGAGTGCTTATTCCATTATCCTCTAAATAAAAGAATATATAAAATAAAATTAAAATAAATAAATACTTTTTAAAGACTGAAAGAGTCTATCACACTTACAACACTGACAAGATTAAAATCATATTTGACAGGCCTACCAGTGCTGCCAATG
>CM060328.1:1607894-1615394 GCA_030674155.1 Stramonita haemastoma | reverse complement strand
GAAGAAGACACTCAAGTTTCTGAAAAATGTGAAATCCCCATCACTCCAGAAGGGAAAAGAAAAATCAGGGGCGGGGAGAGCGCATCAAGACAATGCCCTTGGCCTCATTGTCACCGTCTTCAGCACAAACAAAGCACAGATGGAAACCTGGCAAATAAGGAAGGGAAGCACTTCTTTTTTCTACAACATTTCAATCATTTTGGCCCACACATTCATGCATGGGACAGACACACAGACATGCACAGACACACACAGAGACACAAAGATGCTGACAGGTGCCCAGACAGATGGGCATGTATATGCACACATACATATATACATGTGGACTTGCATGCACATCCCCTCACACATTCAGATTAGACTATAATCCACAGAGGTCCCGAGTGCGAACGCACAGAGAACATCTTGCGCACAGGTTAAAACCTGTTCCACTTTTTGGAAAAGTAGGCCATTGTGTGCTGGTGGAAATGGATGACAAAATGTACCAAACTGCATACACATGGAGACTGGATGTAAAAAAAAAAAGCACATGAGTGCTTATTCCATTATCCTTGAAATAAAAATAATGATAATGATAATAATAAATAATCATAATAATAAAAGAATAACACACTCATACACAGCCATTCATGTAAAGCACTGCATCACATCATGCTCGCACAAGTGCACATCCCCACAGAGATACACACACGAGCAAGAATGCAGACAAATGTTCACACAGAGATGTGTGCATGCTCATCTAGCACACGCACATGCACACACACACACAAACCATTTACATCACTACCACCACTGATGAACACCCACCCCCCACCCCCGATCTAACCCTACCCATATAAAAACAGCATTTAACCCAAACCACCACTAAAACCTTTGAACACACAAAACACCAACCAAAAGAAAACAAAAATCAAATTTATTTTAAAAGAAAAAAAGAGAGAAAAAGGCTGACCATGTCCACAACAGCAACAACAACAGAAGAAGCATAAGCAGCAGTAAACAAGTCAAAGTCAATTTCTATTTCCAGATGGTACACTGAAAAACCAATGCATTTGCTTGCCATCTATCCAGAAACAATCCCCCCCCCCCCCATCCCACTTCACCACTATTTTTTAACTACATCATTATTACGACAACCCATACAATAAAATAGACCTCATAAGAAAAAATCCAAACAAGTAAGTAAGCACAGAGGTCTACTGACCACAGGGCAGCTCAAAACAACAACAGCAATAAGCTAACTAGGTAAATAGCGACAGAGGTGTACTGACCATAGGGCAGCTCAAAAACAACAACAGCAATAAGCTAACTAGGTAAATAGCGACAGAGGTGTACTGACCATAGGCAGCTCAAAACAACAACAGCAATAAGCTAACTAGGTAAATAGCGACAGAGTGTACTGACCATAGGGCAGCTCAAACAACAACAGCAATAAGCTAACTAGGTAAATAGCGACAGAGGTGTACTGACCATAGGGCAGCTCAAAAACAACAACAGCAATAAGCTAACTAGGTAAATAGCGACAGAGGTGTACTGACCATAGGCAGCTCAAAAACAACAATAAACTAGGTAAGAAAACTAAGCAAGCACAGCAATAAATAAACACAGTAGGTAAACAGACACAGAGCAGTATTGACCATAGGGCAGCTCAAAAACAACAACAGCAATAAATAAACTAAGTAAACAGACAAAGAGGAGTACTGACCATAGGGCAGCTCGAAGCGGGCGTCCAGCAGCACGCTGTGGTCAGTGTGGAAGCGTGTGCCCACAATCTCTCCGTTGTGGATGGCCAGCTCCTGGTCCAGACTCAGCCACCGCCCCTTCCCCTCCTGTCCAACACACCACACAGCACCACCATCACCACCAGCACCACAGCACACAACACCACCATCACCACACCACACAACACCACCATCATCACCACCACAACACAACATGGCCACAGGGTCCAGTGGGGAGGGGCAATGAACACAACACAGAATGAACACAGAGAAAAAGGCAACAACCCCACCCCCCCTTCCTAATCCAACAAAACTTGAACACATACAGACGTAGACACACGCTCACTCACACAGTCACACACACCACACACACACAAGCGCACACATGTATGCGCACATGCACACACACACACTCACACACAAAGCCTCTCTCTCTCACTCACTCACTCACTCACTCCTCTGTCTCTCTCTCTCTCCACACACACACACATACACACACACACAAAGTCTCTCTCTCTCTCTCTCTCCTCTCTCTCTCCTCTCTCTCTCTCTCTCTCTCTTCTCTCTCTCTCTCACACACACACATATACACACACACACAAAACAAAGAAAAAGCTCAAAGTTTTGATGAAAAATGCTGGCATCCCCAGGGCGCTCAGAAAATATTGACAGGAAAAGTGTATTGTACAAGTCAATGAGTTGGCAACCATGGCGACAGAAAGAAAGTGTGTGTGTGTGTGTGTGTGTGTGTGTGTTTTTATTTTTTCTTTTATATCGAGGATAATGGAACAAGCACTCATGTGCTTTCTTACATCCAGTCCCTGTGTGTATGCAGTTTTGAAAATCTTGTCATCTGTTCCCACCGGCACACAATGACCTACTCTTATGAAAAGTGGAACAGGATTTAACGTGTACGCAAGATGTTCTACGTGCGTTTGCACATGGGGCCTTGGTTTATAGTCTCATCCGGACTCTGTGTGTGTGTGTGTGTGTGTGTGTGTGTGTGTGTGTGTGTGTGTGTGTGTGTGTGTGTGTGTGTGTGTGTGTGTGTTGTGTGTGGTGTGTGTGTGTTGTGTGTGTGTGTGTGTGTGTGTGTGTGTGTTGGTGTGTGCATGCTTGCTCGCGCGCACACACATGATTGTGTGCGTGTGTGTGCCCACACCTGTGAGCAAAAACTGCATGCATGCAAAAGTGTTGTGAGCTACACAACAGGAATAGATATTATTCAAATGTTCACAGGCATCATCAATTCAAAAATGTTTTCATTGGAAGTACCAAAAAAGAAAGCCTTCCATTAAACTTACTGACAATTTCTTGCAGATAACTTTTGTTGCCTTAATATGCACATGATATGGCACTTTAGAAGTACTAAAAGATGCATCTCTGGACACTATAAAACAAAAACAGATTCTTAACACATGTACAGATGAAGCATTTTCATATGTGTTGATCTTCCACATTCAACGCTTGTCCCTCCGCATCCCTATGGGGGCCTGCCAGGATAATTAGCATCCCCACCTTCTGGAAATTCTGTGATAGGAATTCCCTCTTTTCTACCTCTCTCTTTGTCTCTGCCTTGTTCCTTTTCTTAAATCATCTCCTTCTTATCTGTTTACTGACTTTTTAGTCCAATCTTCTGCCTTTTTATCCAGAAAAACTTAGAAGATAACAATTCTCGTCTACACTGAAGTTGGATGTGCTGGGCCTGACTTGTCAAGCGCTTAATAACAGCAGTGCATGCAACACATTTGCACTCATACGACAGACAACAATGGTTGCTGTCTGAGTGTTCACTGAAGAAGAATGGTGACTGTATTCACTCACTGGGTGAGTCACTGACCTTGTTGGAGTGGTGTATCTTGGTGAGGGGCAGAATGCTCACTGACCTTGTTGGAGTGGTGTATTTTGGTGAGGGGCAGAATGCTCACTGACCTTGTTGGAGTGGTGTATTTTGGTGAGGGGCAGAATGCTCACTGACTGTATTATTCCCTCACTGGGTGAGTCACTGACCTTGCTGGAGTGGTGTATTTTGGTGAGGGGCAGAATGCTCACTGACCTTGTTGGAGTGGTGTATTTTGGTGAGGGGCAGAATGCTCACTGACTGTATTATTCCCTCACTGGGTGAGTCACTGACCTTGTTGGAGTGGTGTATCTTGGTGAGGGGCAGAATGCTCACTGACTGTATTATTTACTCATTGGTGAGTCACTGACTTTGTTGGAGTGGTGTATCTTGGTGAGGGGCAGAGTGCTCACCGACCTTGTTGGAGTGGTGTATCTTGGTGAGGGCAGAATGTAGTATTGACTCACTGGTGAGTCACTGACCTTGTTGGAATGGTGTATCTTGGTGAGGGGCAGCCAGTGCAGCCCCATCAGCTTGTCCCACAGCATGCCCTTGTTCCACAGCTCCACGATCAGCCCTGTGTCCAGCCGCATCGTCTCGCTGCACAGCACACATCAGCAACGCCTTCATCAGTCATCCATTTTTTCTCTATAGCTAGATAGTTAAGTTTCTGTTTTACTGCACAGCACAGACGTCAGCACTGTCTTTTATCTTATTCTGATACAGCAAGATGGTTAAGTTTCTGTTGTACTGCACAACACAAACAGCATCATCACTGTCATCAGCAGTCATTCATTTTATTCTACAACAAGATGGTTAACTTTCTGTCCACATCTTGCTTAACTGCACAGCATTAACATCATCACTGTCATCAGCAGTCATTCCTTTCATTCCACAGCTAGATGGTTAAACTTTACAAGGACGGGATACAAGCTTCCTCCCATCTCAAACTCTAGAATCCACATGGACAGTGTCTGCAAATCTGTTCATCTTTTTTACCTAAGGGTCAGATGTCCGGTGTTCCTGCTCAAGAACTAACGGGTACTGTACTGTGATATTTTTCCTGTCACCAGCTGCACTGCACTGGTTAATGCACAACACACACACTGCTATCTTCTACATTCCTTCACCTAGTTTGTCAAAGTCTACCTAACCTCATGAAAATGTGATATCTTGTAGTCATGTTATCCTCTGTCTGTCTGTCTGTCTGTCTGTCTGTCTGTCTGTCTGTCTGTCTCTCTCTCTCACACACACACACACACACACACACACACACACACACACACACACACACACACACACACACACACACAAACACACACAAACACATAGTGACATACACACACACACACACACACACACGCACACACATACACACACAAACACACACACACACACACACCCTTCCGGTCTCTGACACAATGCCCTTTCCAAAGCAGCAGCATATCATTATCTTCTGCTCTGTTATCAGAGCCCTTGAATGCTAACTAACTAGCATTTTCCTTTTCTTTTCCAAAACAAAGCCATCATAAATTGGCGGCGTTGAAGGCGATCATCTGGGTGATAAATGAAGGACCATCTCCGGCACTTGCGCTGCTAACACCCAGCCAATCAATACACAGCTAGCTCATTCCAGCCTCAATAATTCCAGCTTCAATCAGAGAGGGGAGTATTGCAGGCACACATCTTCATCCATTGCCCAAAGACCTTTTTCAAGCGCAATTCACCCACCACCGTCAGCTAGGACAAGGGTGAAAGCGCAATTCTAGCGTTTCGTGAAGTGTCTGATTCTTAGTTTACTGATGGGGATATATGATCAGTGGAAGACAAGGAAACTGAGAAAATCTGGGTGCAACCATAGTACTTCAACTTGTACTGACAACAATATCCATGACATAGTACTCCAAATTAGCCGTATTTACTACAAGTATCAACATGTGGCTACAGCCCGTACAGGTCATTTCGCTAGTTAACCATGCAGGCCACACAACATTGTATGAAAAAGAGGCTATAGTCCTAGTATAGAATTCTTTGAAAGATTCTAACAACATTAAAAAAGTAAGTTTCCTTTTTAAATGCAAGATTTCAAATTATTTTAAAATTCATTCAGAATTTCTACATCATATTTCAGAAGATTATTGAATGCTAGCACTGATCTATCTACCATTCATCTATCTGTAGTATGAATATATTACATTAAACTTTTATGAAGCTACTGCTTGTATCATGAAAACTAAAAGAATTAATCTGCCTGATTTATTATTGACAACTAATGTTGAAGTTAGTATGAAGCAACTATAATGCATTGCAGTGTGTGTGTGTGTGTGTGTGTGTGTGTGTGTGTGTGTGTGTGTGTGTGTGTGTGTGTGTGTGTGTGTGTGTGTGTGTGTGTGTAAGTGTGTGTGTGTGTGTGTGTGTGTGTGTGTGTGTGTGTGTGTGTGTGTGTGTGTGTGTGTGGTGTGTGTGTGTGTGTGCATTAATTAGCGTGTATGTGCGTGCATGCATGCGTGCGTGTGTGATTGCATGAATTTGCTGAGTTTTAGGGTCTGGTCCAAAGCTAAAATGCTAACACATTCACAGGGCAATAAGGTTCAAAGCAGTAAAACCAGCTTCCTCCAGTAAAAAAAATAAAGAATTTCTTCCCATCACAAAAACCAAACACAAACCTTTACTAACCCCCCCCCCCCCCCCCCCCCAAAAAAAACAACAACGACAAAACCTCCTCCAGAATCCTATCCTGTTTCCTGCTCAGCATCCATCTTCTGGCTAAAATATGTTAATTCATCCAAGACAAAACAGCTATAAACAGCCGGCCTAATCGCTGATCATCTGTCTGATAAGGTATCAACTGCCATAAACTGCCACCCTAAAAGCTGATCTGCTGTCTGATAAAAGATCATCAAAAGGGTATGGCCATTCCTGTCACTTGCCCTGCTCACAAAATGAACAAAAAAAAGCAACTGCAAAAGCAGCACACCAAATAGGCAAACAATCACAACTACTCCCCAAAGAAGAAAAAACACACACTAATGCCCAATTTCCACTCAGCTCCAATAAGCCCCCTATGCCAAGATCTTCATCACTTGGGGCCAAGATGGTTTATGCACTGACATTATGGCCATGACAGGAGTCAATGTGGCTCTGCTCTAGCCGTTTAGCGTTTAGTTATGCACACACTGATTCAGAAAGTAAGAGATCAAAGCTAAAAGGTTTACGGGGGGTTGGATAACCTAATGGATAGAGCCAACTTGTTGAAGGCATCCACCTTAGGGAATCTTACCCTGGAGTTACCACAGTACTGATTCCACTCCCCCCAAAGTTCTTTGGTAAGACTATTAATGAGGCCCCCCATAAGCAAACACACACAAAGCATCTTGCGCACACATCAAAACCCCATTCCGCCTTTTCGGAAGAGCAGGCCATTTCTTGCCTGTAGGAATAGATGACAAAGTTTACAACAACAAAAAATGCATGCACACAGGTGTCCTATCTAGTATCTAGATCATATAATGATATGCCCTCCCCAAAGTCAGAATATGGCTACTTTCACTAAAGGTAGACTGCATAAACCCCACTGGTTTATCCCAGAGCTATGGCAGAGGAACCAAAACAAAACAAAAAGTTTCAAGACCAAACAAAGCCGGCCTTTTCACACGTACAAAAGACCTTGGGAAATGGTCTGGGAGCTAGTCTTTCAGATGAGATGATGAAGATCCCATATATTGATAGAACCCACATGAAAACTAAACAGGCTGCACAATTCTACAGAATGCAGGGAATTAAAAAAAACTTGTGGAACAGCTTGATTAACCTACAGTCAATAATGAAGCCTCTTCTACAGGTCTAGTATTTTGGCCCTTCATTTCCAACACTCTGGGAGAGGAGGAAGGGGGGGGGGGGGGGGGGGGAGGCATGCAGATCACAGGCACTGGAAGCCCT
>CM060328.1:1577894-1600394 GCA_030674155.1 Stramonita haemastoma | reverse complement strand
ATGTGGTTCAGATCTGTCCATTTGACAAGATCATTACAGCTTTGTTGTAATATGGTTGTAAGAGAGTCAATGTCATTATGGCTTGTATGTATGGTTGTGTCATCAGCAAATAGTTCACATTTGGATGCAATATGTAGAGGAAGGTCATTTATGTATAAAGAAAAGAGAATTGGTCCTAGTATAGATCCCTGTGGTACTCCGTAATGGATGGGTTTTAGATTGGATGTGGATGTAGTTGTTGAAACACACTGTTGTCTGTTCTTGAGATAAGAAGCAAGTAGTTCTAGACTATTTGACGATATATTGTACAGGTCTAGCTTTCTGATGAGAAGTGTGTGGTCAATTGTATCAAAAGCTTTTTTGAAATCTACAAATAATACTCCACAAAATTTATTTTCATTAATGTTTGTTAGCCAATTGTCTATGAGACTAGTCAGTGCAGTATGACACGAGTGATTTTGTCTGAATCCTGACTGATTAGGGTGGAGTAGGTTGTTAGTTTCTATATGACTGACTAAGTGTTTATTTATATGTTTTTCCAGGGGTTTTGAAAGAAGGGATATAATAGAGATTGGCCTATAATTTGAGGGATCTGAAGTGTCACCAGATTTGTAGATGGGGATCACTTTAGCAGTTTTGAAGGCATTGGGAAAATAGTTCTTTTCAAGACATTGGTTATATATATATGTGAAAGTGTCTGTGATAACTGGAGCTGAAAGTTTTAGAATTCTGCTGTCTATTCCATCAAGACCTCGTGTCCTTGACTGTTTGAGGTGAATCATGTAATTATGGACCTCAAAAACAGAAATAAATGGTATGTGGAGTTTTGAGGGAATATGCTTTTCTTGGCAGTATTGTTTTAATGTGTTTAGGTTATTGGATTTTGAATTGTCATTGCTTACAACATTAGTAGAAACGTTTATGAAGTGATTGTTGAGTTGTTCAGCAGTAACATCTTTGATTACATTTGATTTGGAAGATGATTGTTTGTTTGTTATTTGATTAATGGCCCTCCAAATGATTTTTGAGTTTTGTTTGGAAGATAGTAAATCTTGGAAATATTTCTTTTTTTCTCGACGTTTCTGTGAGTTTATGGCGTTTCGTAATCTTTTTGACTCTTCATGGTATTTATGTTTTTTTAAGAAATCTCTAAGATAGCATGCTTCTTCTAGTTCTTTTGTGAGCCAAGGCGGTTTGGGGACATGTTTGACCCTTATGGTTTTAAGTGGAGCATGTTTATTGTAAATTTCAGTGAAAGTTTTTATCCAAAACTCGATGGCCGAGTCTGGATCAGTAATGTTGAATGTTTCTGAGAGCATTGAGTTACTTAGTTCAAGAAGGAAAAGCTTTTCATTAAATTTTGCAAAGGAACGATATGTTATGTTTTTATGGCCAGGTTTGGGAATTTTTGTTCCTTTTTTTGACCATGTAGTACATACTGGGTAGTGATCACTGCAGTTATAGACAGGGACACATGTTTCTATGATGTTTTTAGGATTTGATACGTAGATGTGATCAATTATTGTGCTTGAGTTTTGTGTGACTCTCGTGGGTAACCTAACTAGTTGGTGAAGGTTGAATGAATTAGTAATTTGCGTCCATGCATTATTTACTTTTGTTAGATCAATATTAAAATCACCTAGTAGTATTACTTCCCTGGATTCTAATAAGACTACGTTCATCATTGCATCAAACTTGTCAATCCAATTTTTTCTTTCTGCTGGATTCCTATAGCAGAATCCCATTGCAATAGGTGGTGAACCTTTTATTGACACTTCAAACCAGACAGCTTCTACATCATAATGTTCTAGATGGATGAGACGCTTGAATGTTATAGATTCACTGATGTATATGAGGATTCCTGTTTCTTTTTGCTTTTGTGGATCCTTTCGTATGAATTTATATCCAGGGATATATAAATCAGTGTCAACTATGTGCTTCGAAAGTCTTGATTCCGATAACCCTAGTATGTGAAATGGTTTGCCATGGTTTCTAATAAGTGTTGATATGTCGTCAATTTTATTAACTGCATGATTTATGTTTAAGTGGCAAATTCGTAGACCTTCCTTAGAGGGCCACATGTTGTGTCTTGAATGCATCAATGTGTGTTGGTTTTAGCTGTAAATGTGGAGAGAGAGAGAGAGAGAGAGAGAGAGAGAGAGAGAGAGAGAGAGGAGAGAGAGAGAGAGAGAGGAGAGAGAGAGAGAGAGAGAGAGAGAGAGAGCTAGCTCAGAGTGCATATTTTGTAAGTTGTGTTTGCATTCTATATGCAGGCATTCACTCCGATATGAACTGCATTCATACAGTGCTTTGCTGTGCATACATTGTGTATCTGCATACTGTTTGTTTAGCCAGTAATTCTAGGGCTTTTCACCACAGGTGATCTGAGAAGAGAACACAAAGTGAAGAACAGGAATTACACAGGATAGAAGAAGACAAGGAACGAAGAAGAGGGATCATGTATCCTCAAACACATGTATGCTACACTGTGAAAATGAAAGCTGGAGATATAGGAACTATACTGCAGATATTTAAAAAAAAAATGCAAATCAAGGACTGTGCAAATTAACTCAACTGTTGTTATGTCAAACCAGAGAAACACTTTTTTTCTTCTACATTTTTTCCCCAGAAATATTTTTGTGTGTGTGTGTGTGGAGAGAGAGAGAGAGAGAGAGAGAGAGAGAGAGAGAGAGAGAGAGAGAGAGAGAGAGAGAGAGAGAGAGAGAGAGAGAGAGAGAGCTTAGGCCACTGCACAATCACACCTGCTCATGAGAGTGTGTTGCACTGTTAATGTTATGCAGATGTGTGCGCATTCTTTAATTCAAGGTCTTTTGTAAGTGAAATAGAGGGAATTTGTCAGAAGAACTGACTGTGAATAAAAGAACAGAGCATCAACAATAATAACAAACACGTATTCTACCATGAAAACTGCTTGGCAGAAAATCAGGAATTATACTGTATAAAACAGATTTTTTAAAATGCCCAAACTGGACTAATGAGCAGAAAACAGAATTTAATCCATCAAATGATTTTACTGATAATTCTTTGAAAAACATTAATTTCTCATGTGTGTGTGCACATGTGTCTTCACATGCACACACAATGCATGTACACCAGTGTGTGCAAAAGTGTGAGAGTGCTCAGCATGGGCACATGGAGTCAAACCATGAGGGAACTGGAGAGAGGAAGAGAAGAAGAGAAGAGCAGAGCCTGTGGAAGGGATGAGGGAGGAGGGTGGTGGGGGTGTCACAGAGGGAGGGCCCAGAATTCGGTCAGCCACATTGATCATCAGAAAGCACAACAGCACAGCCAGAGAATGTCATGTCCACAGCATTGTCAAGCTCAACAGATCTCCCAACCAACCCAAAGTGTGACTGTTGCTGAGATAGCCTTGGAAACCTCACTGAATACTGACTGATAGGAGAGGTGGAGAAGTGGGGGGTTGAGGGGTAGGCACATTGTGGTAAGGGAAACTGGGGGGGGGGGGGATAAGCTGGGGAGAAGGGGGAGGGGAGGGGGGGAAGAGGGGAGCTAAGTGCATGTTCTGTGACAAAAAGAACAAGGACACAGAGACAATGAATGCAAACCGCCGCTTTCACTCGGATCAATAAAAGGTTTTTTCCAGAACTTTCTGTGCACTTTGGGATTACTGGGTTACAACTTTACTTAGAGTAAACTGTATCAGCAACAATCAGGGTAAGCAAAAATCTTCAAATGCAACACTTCTACACACACACACACACACACACACGCACACGCATGCACACACACACACACACACACACACACACACACACACACACACACACACACACACAAAATACTATTAAGAGTAAGGAATGAAACAAAATAAACAGGGAAGTAACAACATTAAACTGATAGTTCTATGAATAGTAACAGCAATAGCATTATCAGTGTTTTGTTCTGCCGACTCGTACAAGTTCACTGCTTTCTTCACTTCAGCCTCCTGTTCCACAGCAGTGACAGGGTCTGCACTGTCCTCTCCAATCAGCAGCACACACACACACACACACACACACACACACACACCACACACACACACACACACACATGTGCATGTGGGGACTAATGAGTCCATGAATCAATAACCGATGAGGACCATTCCAAATTACAATGAATGCGTGCGGTGCATACATGTCTGTGTGTGGTAAAACTGGATGACATGCAGATAGGACTGAGCGCTGTTGAAGCATGCCGGGCACATTCACTGCAGCCATCGATTGGAAAAGTGAAAATTAAAGCAGATCAATGTTGTGGTCAGTGACACAGACAGGCAGTGCAGGTGGGAGGTACAGTGTAAATAATCTATTAAGCCATGGCAAGAGAGTTTAAAAGGCATTACAAGTCAAACTGTGCAGTTAAGTACAGGGTGTATATATATACTGAAAATACTGAGATGGTTTGCAAAGGAACACAAAAATCCTTATAGCATTTTTATTGGTTTTTTTTGTAAGATTATGTTTTATTGTTGTTGTTTTTTTTCTTTTGCTGCTAAATCTTTTGTCCTGCTGTTGCCATGCTGCTCACTCTGATCTCTCTGCTCTAGGCTTGTAATGCATGGATGCTCAAGAGTCCGTCAGAAATCCAAGGGCAACTTATTCATGTTAGGTGGTCATGAGGCCACAGACCAGAGGGGCCCTGCACTGCTGCTGGGTCACTTTGGTGATGTTCAGTGACCAGTGCCTGTTCTGAGCTTACCTACACAGAGCACCACTTTGTAATCCCCCTTTCTGCTGACAAAAATAACTGATTTTTGGAGCCATGACTGGGTGAGACACCCACATTGGGCAGACACCACCACAACATCCTTCCAATGATCTAAGCCACACCTACATGATCTTTAAAAAGTGAGAGTGAACAGACAGTAAATTGTAACACACACACACACACACACACTGGTTTTCTTTCAGATTCACCCAAACCAACAACAGTATCTACAGTGAGTGACAACATACTGATTCAACAGGGAAGGGGTTTTGGGGGTGTGTGTGTGTGTGTATGTGTGTGTGTGTGTGTGTGTGTGTGTGTGTGTGTGTGTGTGTGTGGTGTGTGTGTGTGTGTGTGTGTGTGTGTGTGTGCGTGTGCGTGTAGGTGTGTGTATGCGTGTGGTTTTGTTTGTTTTTTAGCAGGCTCATGGAGTCATTAAGCATTACATGTATACGTATCTTGTTGGTTTGTCATGAACTTATGGGTCCATGCAAGCCATTTAATACCGTTGTTGCAGCCTACATGTCTTATACTATGAAGCTTGAACTTTATGAAGCTGTAAGTTACTAACAATAACAATATATATTCACAAATCTGACACAATGAAGCTGTAAATAAATGACCCAAAGTTGCTGATACTCACAACAGAAAGTCCTGCTCCCAACAAGGGTTGTTGCCTTTGACTTGGATTGTTGTGGACTTCACATTTTGAAGTTTCAAAGTCACATACGTGTTGAAACGTTCTGCACAATAAGAACAAACAGACCATTGTGAAGTTAAGATGTTAAGAGTGATGTGTGTGTGTGTGTGTGTGTGTGTGGTGCGTGCGTGCGTGTGTGTGTGTGTGTGTGTGAGTGTGTGGTGAGATTTTTGTGTATGCAGCCATTTCCTCTCACACAATTCCACCCATCTTGTTAAATGAAAATTGATGTAGAAAAATAAAGTACCTGAGCAACTTGTATGTCACAACTAGTATATGATCTGTAAAGTGGTCATCATTCTTCATTGTCCTTAGAATACATTATAACATGAGTAAAAACTGGGTCATTTCTTCTTCTTCTTTGGCCAACACTCATACAGCAACTCACTGTTGTCTGTCATGAATATTCATGAGTAAAAATGATCTGCGCTGCCGTTAAGCGCCTGACAAGTCAAGCCTAGCGCATCCGACACAGGCAGGATTTTAGATCAGGGTGGTCGTTCTCCCAGACTGGTTGCCTTCACTGTGCTGCAGGGTCCAGTCTGCCCTCATGCCCATCCTTCACAGCTCTTCTGCCTGTTTATTCCGCCATTTGGAATCGCATGTCCTCTTGGAATCTAACCCACACACTGGTAAGCCTGTGTGCCACACAGTAAGGAGGCCAAGTCTCCTCCCATTGCTTTACTTTACATCACATTCTCTGGATAAAAGGCAGGAGAACGGACCAAAAATGCAGAAAATAAAACCAAGAGGTGACAAGAAGAAAAGAAACAAGGCAGAAACAAAGAGAGGGAAAGAAAAGCACACATTTCCAGAAGGTGGAGAAACTGATTTATTTATACTGACGGACCCCTGGCATCCACACACAGGTAACAGAGGTGCTGGGTCATTTTAATAGCCATTTAGGATTTAAAATCATTCCTAAATAAAAGGGACTTTCTGAAAAATCGTAAAATTTAGCTTTCAAAAACAATCTCCAAAACACAGATTTGTCTAATACAAGGTATAGGTTTTATATTCTGAAAAAAATATGAATCAAATAAAGTAATATGTTCATCCAGCATGATTTTCACAGCTCAATAGTTCTTAAAAAGGAACTGAAATACCAGACCACCTTATGAAATAATCATGTACAGTACACAGTGAGGCAGAAAGATCCACTGACACATGGCATGAATTGTGCATCCCCACTAAGTGCCGTGTGTCAGTGACGGGGGACAAATTTAATTTGATAGTAAAATGCCTGTGAGGTACTGGGCGTCATGAAAAAGGTTACAGAGAGAGAGAGAGAGAGAGAGAGGAGAGAGAGAGAGAGAAGAGAGAGAGAGAAGAGAGAGAGAGAGAGAGAGAGAGAGAGAGAGACAAGGCAAGGCAAGGCAAGGCAAGGCAAGGCAAAATTCTTTTATTCGAGGATAATAGATAAGCACTCATGTGCTTTTTTACATCCAGTCCCTGCCCTTTTCAGGGATAACATCAAGATAAAAAGATAGCCTCAACTAAACAAGAACAATTAGAGAGAGAGGAGAGAGAGAGAGAGAGAGAGAGAGAGAGAGAGAGAGAGAGAGAGAGAGAGAGAGAGAGAGAGAGAGAGAGAGAGAGAGAGGAGTGTATGTGTGTTGTGTTGTATTGTTTTGTATTGTATTGTGTTTGTATTATTGTATTGTGTTGTGTTGTGTTGTGTGTGTGTGTGTGTGTGTGTGTGTGTGTGTGTGTGTGTGTGTGTGTGTGTGTGTGTGTGTGTGTGTGCATGAATACGTGCTTGTGCATGTGCAGAACATCTTGCGCACACATTAAATCCTGTTCCGCTTTTCGTAAGAGTAGGCCATTGTGTGCCAGTGGGAACAGATGACAATATTTACAAAACTGCATACACACGGGGACTGGATGGAAAAAAACCCACATGAGTGCTTATTCCATTATCCTTGATATAAAATAAAAGAAAGAGAGAAAAGATTGTGTGAGTGTTTATGTGTGCTCACCGATTCTTCAATTTAATGTCTTTTCTGTGTAAGCAATCAGTGATGTTGGTCTAAAAAGACAAAACAAATTATAAAAAAAAAATAAAAAATAAAGAGGGGGGCGGGGAGGATTATGAGGGCACAACACAATGTAATCAACACAACAGTACACATTCAACAAACAGTGTAACAGATGTAAAGTTCAGTAAAAACCATTCATAAAATAATTGTTTATCAGAATTGAAGATCAACCATAACTGCCCTGAAGTGAAGGATATAGTGGGGTAATGCCCGGGCCCTTGCCTTAGAACTTTAGGCAATCTAACTAATGGCTCTTTCATGAGTACAGGCTAGGGGAGGGAGCCGGAGATTAATAATGGGACACTGCTTCAATGGCCAAGTAATTTCACACAACACTACACAAACACTCAGAACCATGTCCAAAGAATTCTCAATGAAGAACAGAAAAGTACTGCCAAAACAGGAACACCTCAGCCTAGTTAAGCTGTTTCAACCACATAATTAATCAAATGCAGTGAACACTTCAATTCTACAAAGTTTGCCCAGGATGTGTGTGTGTGTGTGTGTGTGTGTGTGTGTGTGGTGTGTGTGTGTGTGTGTGTGTGTGTTGTAGTGTTATGTGTTGTGCGCGTGTGCATGTGTGGCATGTGTGTGCGTGTTGTGGTGTGTGTGAGTGTGTTGTGTGTGTGTGTGTTGTACATAGCATACACCAATGGATACACGTATGCCATACACAATGCATACAATGAATGAAGTTTGCATAACTATTCAAGTATAAAAAAAACACAAAAACAAAACATAAACAAACATCATAGGCACAAAATAGAAACCTTTATCTCTTGATAGATATAAGCCCAAGTCTTGTCTACAAAAAAAACTTATCTGGTTATTATTACAGCATACAGATTCTCAATGCATGTGATTAAACAGAACATAAAAATATGCTCCCCAAACACAGTTCAAATGAACAAATCAGCCAACCTAACAAACATGAATGAACGACCCTGCCCAAAAAGCTAGGTGCCCACACTTCAGGAAGGTTCAGTGACAGGGAGAAAGTACTACGTCCTTGAATAACGAATCCTGAAACCACTCGACCTCAACGACAGGGAGTGAGGACAGTTCAATTATTCAGGGGCAGCATGGGGGGCCCAGTCACAAGACGTGGCATAAGGCTGGCAGATCGATTCTCCTGGACGGCAAGAGAATGTGAAGACATGCAAGATGACAGCAATCAAACTGAATAGCATATGTAACACCAGCAATAAAACGCTAAGTCGTGGGGAGGTATTGAGAGGATAGAGAGGATACAATTATTCATGAATGGATATATAACCGTGATGTGGACACATATCAACCCTTTTCTGGCTCCCACTTTTTTTTTTTTTTTAGACAGGCAACGTGTTAATGAGAAACAGAAATGAACAATACTTACTGGAAAACTTTTAACAAAAACAGGAAAACAAATCCACCTGTGAAAAAGAAAAAAAACAAAAAACTTTGAAAATGAACAGCTCCTTCATTTATCTGGTAGGACTGACTGAACACTACAGGGTTTTTACTGGGAATCATTTTTTTCTTATTTTTTGTACATCATGATTCCAGCTTCTGGATAAGATTCTGGGATGGCCCTGAAAGCTGTTAGAATACTCATAGGACTGACTAGCTGGACTACCCAGAAAGTAGGTAGAGGGTTTTCTGTTGTTGTTGGTATCACTGTTGCAGCCTTCCCCCAATTTCTGGTACAGCAAAACAACAGAAATGTTCACTCTCAACCTCCACACACCTAGTCTCCCTCTACACCTCTTTCTTCCAGCATTAGGATATTCTGGTAATTAAATTAACACTAGAATTCTACAAATTCATTTGATCAGTTTCACTACCCCCCCCCCCCCCCTCACTTTACCAAATGTGAAGGATGCAAATTATCTTTTAAAAATCATTTTCACTAAATATGTGTATGCAATGATTTGAAATAAATTGGCAAGTTCAGATTTGAAATGGTATGTCTGTGCTTACCAATGCATCTAGATCTGCTGTCAGTCCAGTCATGGTAACTGAATCACTAAACTATAGTACTTTGCCTGTAATTATGAAAAAATAATGACTATTTCATGATGGCCACACATTCCAGCAAATATATGCCTATGCTTAACCCACAAGTATGTCGAGTGATTGATTGTGGTGTGCACGCACACAGAGTGTGTGTGTGTGTGTGGTCTGGCATCTATTTGAACAGCCAAGCAATTAAGTAGGATGGTATGCAGAAAGCTGGGTGATTTGCACATGTATCGATAAAGAGTGGCTGGAAGCGGAACACAGGAAAGTTAGAACTTAACTACCCATACGTTCTATTCTGGGAGTAGATCTATCTTTGGGGCAGAACGAAAAAAGATCAATCTCCTGGCAGAACGAGCAACGAATGATTCTCAATTCCAGCTGTGCCCTGTAGGCTACATTCAATTCATCTCTGTACAGTAAAACAGCTACACTGGCAGACTACTAACCTAGGCCGAACAAAGCTTCCATGGTGACCTTGCTCAATTCGCTAAGGGAGTCACTGGGAGCAATGGAAGATGCAGTGAAAGGGGTGGTGGAAGGCACCAAAGTAAGGGGGGGGAGGGGGAGAGAGAAGAAGAATGATAGAAATGCTAGGGGGGTGGGGGGTGGAGGGGGGTGCTTTTGGCTCCACGCACGGCAGACAGATGCTATTGTTGGACGAATCGATCGCGTCTGCGTGTACGCACAGGAGCACAAGAGCGCAATCAGAGGCTCCACTGAGCTAGAGCTCTGTTCATATCCACCCTCACAGAAATGAACCCACTACCACTAGGCTAGTCTGGATACATCCCTTCTACACATACACACACATGCACGCGCGCGCGCGCACACACACACGCGCGCGCGCACACACACACACACACACACACACATACAACGTTGAGATCTACCCCCTCCCCCAGTCCCCATCATGTTTTGCCCATAGCCTAGCTGTGTGTGTACAGTTCAAGAATGAGAATGGCCTAGTATACATTTCCACTCTGTCCGGGACTGGACTGATCAATTCTACGAGATGGTGGCCCGTTAACGCGTGCCTTGCTTTTCACACTATCGATCTGTGCGCAGTGCGCTTCGGGTGGCAGGCATTTCATTCATGAATTCATAGGTTCAGACGATGATGTGTAGTTCCAGATTTTTTCCCGCTCTTTCAAGGTGCTTAATTATTGATTTTCGCGACGGCGAGCGCACGTACGCAAGGTCATGCGAGCGAGACAGAAGGCGGAGCCTGTGAGATGAAATAGGCTAGGCCTAGGCCTAGTGGAAACAGAACTCGGTCGTCATTTTCGCTGAGATGTAGCCTAACTGGCCTAATAGGGTGTGTATCATGGCTGGCTTCCGGCGTTTTACTCGCTGAAACAATGACATACTGGGGTTACACACACCACTCCCCATGCAGTGCAACCTCCCTGTTCACTTTACTCATCCCCACCCTTCCAACACTTAACTTTAATCCCAATTCTGCACACACACACACACACACAGTGACACATACACACACACACACACACTTGTTCTTGTTACTTTGAAATTTCAAGTGCAGTTTTTTTGTTTGTTTTTTGTTGCATAAAATCACTAGATGTGAAATAGACCTTAAACTGAAGATACTACTACTACTACTACTACAAACTACACACACACACACACACACATACCACATAATCACGCAGGCGCTGGGTTTGGTTTGGTAACCCTATTGAAGATGGGTAGGCTATTGAGGCTGGTAGTTTGCATGACATGATACGAAAATTCCCAGTATACACGCTACAAGGGTCTTACTGAAGAGCATTCTGGTTAAAGCAGTAGGCCTATAATAACTCCATCCAGTAGAACTTTTAACGGTATATCAGCCAGACCTCGCCATGCATTTCCAAGTTCCACGTACACTCCATAAATTAGACATCTGCCAAGAAATTCACTTTGCAAATGTTTGACCAACCGCAAACTTGTACTGGTCATTCTTCAGCGCCTATTGATAACGGTAAAGTTCCTGTCACTCCATACTGGTCAACGTCTCACTTCCTATTCCTTGTCCTCGGACACTTGTGTCTGCAGTCATGGTCTGGTCTTCTCGATGCTTGCAAGACTTCCTGCGTATTGGAAGTTCTGCACTTCAAAGATCTTACATTCAGAGGCATCTTGGGATGTGCCAGCGACGTGCCTGATGGGTGCCACATGAAGTCAGTGACGACCAAGAGAAAGGTAGGGTAGAGATTCCTAGAAATGACAACACGCATTTCCAGCTGACATGGAATGAATTTGTGGAGATGAAACCTGGGTTGAATAGTTTGACCCTGAAACCAAACAGTCCACAGTGTGGGAATTCCCAGATGCCCCTGCAGAGAGGATTTGAGAGTGCCCACTTCAGACAGACCCCAGGACACATGCTCATGATAGAGATCGTATCAGTTACCAGAAAAACCACCCCTTCAGAACTCAAGGAACTGGAAAATAAATGGTTGCATCTTTCACGTTTCATCACCAGATCAGGGCTTGTATAGCTCTACTGTACCTTTAAGGACAGATACGCATGTACAGCAAGGTCAGACTGGTATTATATTCATTACTATGTGAAGGGGCGGTAATTAGATTATCTCCCATGCCATCAGAGTGCGACATCGTGTTTCTATTTTGGGACACACCTGCAAATTGTGCGACGTTTTGTTTCGTTGGGAGGTGGTTGAAAACCTATTGCGTGCACTTTACCTTTATGATGAGTAGAAATCACGCAGCTTCTTTACAGAGGCCACATCCTCATGTCTGCAGCCGCGAGATGATCTATACAGGTATGGCAGGTCAGATTTCTGCACTTTGTTCCATATGAACACTGCCCACAAGATGGGGAGAACATGGGACTAATGGTAGTACCCGCTATTGTTGCTCGGGACTCTGCGCAAATCAGCGGAGGTGATGGGGAGGCAAGTAGATTATCTCCTGTGGATCAGAGCGCGACAGTGGCAGCGTTGTGTTACCAGTTAGGGACACACCCGCGAATTGTTCGAACGTTCTGTTGCTTTGGGTAGGCGTAGTGGTTGAAAACTTTCCTGTTGCATACACTTTGCCTACGCGGGGGAAAATGTAATATATGTGCAGGCTCTTGACAGGCCACATTCTCACTGTCTGACCATTGTGTTGTCATAGCCGGTAAGTTGGCCAAAGGTAAGGCAATTATTATCATGATGCTCACGCAAGCCCCCGAAAGTATATATTTTGGATGGTGCATCTGTCTTAACCTTAAACACTCCACAAGCAGTTGTAACAGTTTAGATATTGCACCTTAACTTTCACTAGGGCCTACAAGACTTTCAAAGATCCTCCTCATAATACGAGGTTTTCATGTTCTCAGTGGTTTATTATTTATATACAATGTATTGTATCACTTCTACGATGACGAAATAAGCAAATAGAATAGTTATCTTGTGCCCTACCCATAACAAAAAGCATGTACAGCCTTACTAATATGCCTGAGACAAACACTGATTGTTTAAAATAATGTCCTACCTTACCCCTCTCCAATTCTACTGGCCAAGGCTGTGTGCATAAGGGGACATAAAAAAAAACCCCAGCAACTTAAGAATGCCCATAGCTCAATACGTACGTAGTGCATACGAAATTTATGATGAAAAGGTTGCAGGTCTTCTTTGAGGTCTTCTTTGAACCATATCACGTGGTACCATTCATCCACAAAACTACAAAATAGGAGCAACCGGGGCCACAAAGACAATAAATAAAGCAGAGAGAGAAGAAACAAACTGCAGCAACTGGGGTGAATCTCTGAAGCAAAACAGACACAAGAGTCGTGGTAGAGAGGTTGAGGCCAATACAAAAAGAAGCGAGTTTGTCTTATTTCCAAAACAAAGACATTTTGAATGTCATGTATGTAAACTACCAGAAATCTCGATAGTCAATTTAATATGAGAATAATCAATCAGTTTCAATCTGACTTACCATTTGTTCAGACGCAGACCCAGTGGGAATCATTCAACCTGACAAATATATATATATTTCTCCCTGGGTGAGACTCAATATAGAAGATATAAAAGAATAAATAAAAAAAAAAAATAAATAAATAAATAGACTCAAAATTCTGTGATTTAAATGTTTAGACCTATCTATAGCTGGGCAGCATCTAATCCAGTACATGTAATGATTGAAATAAGAATATGATCACCACTTTAGTGTCTAGACTAGACTCACAGATGGAGGTTATGACTGAGACAGATCTACATGATGCATACATGATTTATAGACATGTATAAAATAAGTTCTGCTGTTCTAGAATGAGCCAAGTGATTACTTTTTAAACACACAGTGTTAACACCCCCCCCACCCCCCCTCCCAAGCTAGCAAACACATAATTTGTTAGGATTATTGCTACATGTATCTAACTGGATACTGATTTCTTACTGCAGTAGCATCTAGCACCAGTGGCTTTGATAGCTCAGTCCATGATATCATCTTGACAGCTCCTGAATAAATAAATCTACAATGAAACAGTCAACACATTTTGCCTTAGAAACTGGATATTTATTCATGACAGAGAAAACAAAAGCCCCTCCCCCCCAAAGGATGGTAACCAGCTGGCTTACCCTACTTCCCTACCTCTTTGCCTTTAGGAAAAAAAAACCCACTTCAATGTAATATATATATATATATAATATATATATATATCTATATATATCTATATATATCTATATATATCTATATATATATAATATATATATATATTATATATATATATATATATATATATATGTATGTATATATATATATATAACATCTGTGGAACTGTAGTGTAAAGGTAAAAGGTAAATCTGCAGTCTGAATGAATCATTTTTTACTAACTAGTATAGTATCATCAGCTAGCAATGCCACTCTTCTTAAGAGCTACCTACAAAGCCAATATCACTGTTAGTTATATTTAGATAAATTATAGCTTACAAAATATTCATGAACACCTTTTGAAGAAGTTCCCTATGGCCACATTGCTTGTTTGTCCTTTACTTAGTTTACTGACAAGGCAGGAAACTAAAATCTATCAAACTACTTGAGTTTCTGCAGCAGAACTGAGCAATCACAGAGATAACAAGTATTAAATACTATATTCAACAGAAAAGAAATGAAAAAACTTGGAGGCAAGAGGCAAGACTGACTGACTGATATTCGCAAGAGCAAAAGAATGCACTGTTGTGTACAGTCCGACATAATTTATTTACCCACACATGAGAAATGATCTTACCCACAGTAACTACATGTGGATAATGGAATGAGCACCACACATATGACACAGCCAACACAGCATCAGGTGATACATGCACAAAAATCAGAATGATACTCAACTTATAAACTGTCACTTTATGTTGCCATGCCATAATTTACCCATTTACCCTAGACCTCAAGTCAGCAGTGTACCACAATGGTAACACTACAGTGAACAAAAGCACCAGTTTACTAGAGCGAAAACAGAGCTAATTCGACTTGTCAGCTGGGCTAGTCCCATCTTGTAGGTTATGCATTTTAAAGAATGTGGGTCAGTTCATGACAATGACAGTGTTGAGAAGCATCAATATCTTTTTTTCCTATGGAAAGCCGAGTCTGTGAAACTAGCAGGGAAATAATTTATAAATAAAAGAAAGCAAAATATTTATTCATGAACAAAAATGAATGAACATGTGTAGAAAATGCTTGTCAACAAATGTCTGTGACATATATATTTTCAATCGTTCTAACAAAAGCTTCATATTTTTTGCAAAATCGGGAAGGTTAACTGTCTCTCAGTGCAGAAAAACAACATGCTCTTGGCAATAATGATCCCAGTGCAAGCACATTCCTCAAATGTCAAGTTATCACAGAAGCTTGGAAATTATTTTCTACGCATCTCTGCTGGGCTTTTTTTTTTCTCTTTCAGTTTAAGAATCACTCAATCAGTTAACCTTCTGTTGGAGTTTGACATGAATGAGATGGCAGGAGAGAGTTTTCTATTACAGGTGGAATATCTCAGAGGCCTGAATGTTGAACTCGTGATTCAGAAGGCATAGGCTTAAGTAACCACCATGACAACATTCACTCTTGTCTCATGCAACTCCCATTAAGTCCTTTAAGATGAGACTATTTATAAACCAGTAAAAGACATGAAATGGTAACATTTTTCATACGACTACTGTACTAGCTCATCTTCCATACATGAGTGACAAAGAAATAGGCAGTGGTATGGAGGACTAGAACATAACATTAACAAGCAAAGGCAGCATCCATGTGTCTGAATGAAGACTGTGAGTGCTGAGGCAATTTTACTCATCAGGCTATTTGGAAAAAAAAATTACATAAAGAATCAGCAAAAAGAGAAACTTGTTTGCAAACAAAGAGATCATTCAAGTCTTTGCAGCTTACTAGATGTCCACTTTACTTACAAACTTTTCATTTGACTTACATGTACAGTACAGGGGCAAAAAAAGAAACAGATATGCATGAACACAATCGTTTTTGAAAACTACAAGTCAACTGTTCAGTTTTTAATATATGTCGCAAAAGAAATACTCTCTGTTACAAGTTACATAGATCCTGTTTGATTTATCTAGAGAAATAGCATCTAGATATGTGGTCACTGGTTAAGTTCCAAATTACTTTATGTATTGATCAACCATTTCAGTTACCTCCCCCCACCTGCCCTTAACCAAAAAAAGAAATGGCAAACATTTTCAGAATGAATTTACTGACCTAAGTTTAGTACCTGTAGTTGTAGACTTTAGCTTTAGATGAATGTTGAATGAAGGAAACTTTTTCTTTCATCATTTTGTTTACAAGAGCAGCATCCAGAAAAAAACACACCAAAAACCCCCTCACACACAGGATACATGCACAATTTTATTTCTTGTATGCATACATGTGCATGCAGTGTGATTGTGCACATGTGTATGTATACTTGTATGTGTGCTTATGTGTATTCAGTACATATAATATATGTGTCTGTGCCTTTTTGTACGTGTAAAGGTATGTGTAAACTTGTGAGTGTGTGTGTGTGCAATATATGCACAACTGTGTGATTCTGAGGGAGGGAGGGAGAGACGGACAGACCGAGACAGAAGACAGAGACAGAGAGAGAGAGAGAGACAGAGACAGAGACAGAGACAGACAGACACAGACAGACAGGCAGACAGACAGACACACACACAGAACTCAAACTCAAATGATTTATTCCCCAAAATGCCATTGTCCCATATATAAAGGGGGCTGCCAAGCTACTTAGTATTTTGTGGGCAGAAACAAGAGCAACAGCAACAACAACAAAATGTCATAACAACAACAACAGAAGTCAGTTACAAAAAACATGACCTTAAGGTACCAAGATATATCTCTGTCTTATTCTTAAGGCTTTACACTGTAAATATAAAGTGCAGCTGCGCACAATCTTAGGTTGTTAGGCTGTCTACTTTATTTTACAGGGATGTACTTCTGCCTAACAATTAACATCCTCTAATATTGGGCAGCACAACACAAAATGGACTTTATCCTCCACTGCTTGCTTACTAAAGGGCATAGCAACCTGAGGACATCAACATCATGTTCTATGTATCTAAACTTTATGAATATTTATGTCAGATATGTACACCAAGTTTAAACTTAAACATAATTCTTTTCAAAATTACCCATATCACACAGACAGAGAATGAATGAATGAATGAATCTTTTTTGTTTTGTTTATTGGAAGGATTCTTTTCATTATAGAAAAAGAAAAAAAAAACACATTAGATAGCTTTTTTTTTTTTTTTTACACCCAACTGTCAGTCAAGGACATTTTATAATAAAAAGCACAAAAAGAATTGACAAATTATATTGAAATAAACATTAGAAAGCAAATCAATCATGCAGTAATTAAATATCAATACCAAAAACATGTCCATTACAGAAATCAGCTTTTAGAAAAAGAAGAAATAAAAAAGAAACAAAAAAGAAACTTATTTCTAAGGAAGTAAAGAAAAATGATAAACACAGATCTTCAAAATTACATCATTCAAACACAAAATGAAGACAATAAGCACCTAGAAAAAAACAAATAATTAGACTTAGAGAAAAAAACTTCTTAAAAGTGAGAAAGGTGAAACAGAAAGAGGGCCTAGGACAAGAGAGCTATAACTGTATAAGATAGATCAGAGAGAGAGAGAGAGAGAGAGAGAGAGAGAGAGAGAGAGAGAGAGAGAGAGAGAGAGAGAGAGAGAGAGAGACAAGGCAAGGCAAAATTCTTTTATCCGAGGATAATAGATAAGTACTCATGTGCTTTTTTACATCCAGTCCCCGCCCTTTTCAGGGATAACATCAAGATAAAAAGATACTAAACAGTAAAACTATATGCAGTACCAAACAACATAAAGGAATAAGGACATTATATATAATAAGATAATAAAAATGCACTCATTCAGAAGACAAAAATCAGAAGCCACAATAAAATGATTTTGATTATAGAAGAAAAAGAGAAGCGTTAATAGATAAAGAGCAAACAAAGAAACATAATGAAATAAACAACTTAGCAACCAAGAAAAGTCCACCCAAAAATATTTAGCTACAACATTGTTACAACTCATAACAACAAAATGAACTCAGAAGGAACTAAAGATAATACAATGATTATAATGATGACAATAAGAATAATATCAACAATAGTGATAATAGTATGATAATAATACACGTAAAACTCACTCCTACACGTAGGTTACACACATAACACACACATACACACACCACATACATACATACATACATACATACATACATACATACATACATACATACATACATACATACATACATACATACATACTACGCAACTTACTCACGCATGCACGCTCGCTGGCAAATGCACATACAAATCACACACACACACACACACAATGCGCGCGCACACACACACACACACACACACACACACACACACACACACACACTTACTTACACTTATATTTCAATAAGCACATATCCGCAGGCGCACATGTACTTGAGGTGGTAGGGATTTTTTTTTTTTCTTTAAAAAATTTTTAGTAATAGAAAAAAGAAGAATGATAAAAGTCAATCATATCAGGTGACAATATTATCCTTTCTTTTACATTCATACTTCATATAAAAAAGAAGAAACAAAAGCAAACAGCAAAGTTCAAACAGAAAAAAAAACAAGAACAAAACATCAAAAACTTGAGGTACGACCTATCAACAACAAAAAAGTCATGCAAATCATAATATTTTAATACAAGGGGAGACGACAAATAAAAACAATTATCCACAACACACACACACACACACACACACACACACACCCACACACACACCCAAACACACCCACCACACACACACACACACAAGTTCGCGCTCATGTCATCAATAAACTTCATTTTAAAGGAAGTATATGCCTAATTTTAATCAAGTCATGTAACGGAACACAAAAGGAATCCATCCGCTGTAAGGCATATATATATTAGGACATACATATTCTAGTACCTGAATCTTATGATTATGTATTTATGGTCATAAAAATCACGTTCATAACCATTTTGTAATCATAATGAACATAATTATTCAGCTTACTTGAGAATGAAAAAATTATACAAAATTAACTGCATTCAACACGTGATTATTAAATAGTACAAAAAGTGAATAAAGTATTTCTCAATATGGATGATAACATGTTTAGGCAACAAGAGAGAGAGAGAGAGAGAGAGAGAGAGAGAGAGAGAGAGAGAGAGAAGAGAGAGAGAGAGAGAGAGTGAGAGAGAGAGAGAAGAGAGAGAGAGAGAGAGAGAGAGAGAGAGAGAGAGAGAGAGAGAGAGAGAGAGAGAGAAGAGAGTACACAGTACATTTTTAGCCAGGTAGTGTTGCGCACAATTTTCAAATGACCAATAATATCATCACTTTACACTCCCTACCTTTTACTTATGCATATATAGAGAATATACCATATGATAAATGTGACATGAAAATAAAATATTAAAAATTTACTCTTTGAAATCAGTTACAAGTGCACAATGATAAGATACATATAAAAACATTTAACACACACACACACACACACACACAGAAGAAGAGAGAGAAGAGAGAGAGAGAGAGAGAGAGAGAGAGAGAGAGAGAGAGAGAGAGAGAGAGAGAGAGAGAGAGAGAGAGAGAGAGAGAGAGAGAGAGAGAGAGGGATCAGAGAGATAGATAGATAGATAGATATACTAAGATAGATACTAAGATAGATACTAAGATCGAGATGCTGAGATAGATACTAAGATAGATATATATATGTATATATATAATAGATAGATATAGATAAGATAGAGACAGACAGACAGACACTGAACAGATGCACCAGCCGCCATGGCACAGTGGTTAGCACCTTGGATTTTGCACTGGAAGGTCGCAGGTTCGATTCCCACAAGAGTCATAGGGATTTTTCGGACTCTGGCCGGCTCCTACCCAGAGTGAGTGTGCTGTGGGTTCAGTGGGGAGACTGGGACCACACAATCAAGCTTCATTCAGGAGTTAAAGAGTGTTGCTCAAATTATCTGACCAACTCAACAGGTGTCTGTATCTACCATCTCTCAGGCCCAGTTGACGCCGGGATATATTATGATAGTAAGCGTAGAGTACAACCCTGTCAAGTAGTCTCAAAGCAGATGCACTTCCACAAACAGCACATTACATCATCCTCATCACCATTGATCATTATGCAATAGTAAACATTTGGTGGCCCCCGCTGCTCTTGTCTCATGGTGACCTCAGATTTGGTTTACCCATACGCTTCTGTGCATTTGGTGAGTTTGTGTCAAAGCCTTTGGGGTTGGGGGTTCGCAGGAGATGGTCGTTGGAGGATGTTGTGGTGGTCGCCATCTCCGGTGGGTAACTCACTCAGTCTGGCTCCACGACTGAGCTAATACTGTTGTTAGTAGGAGGCTTAGTAGGTGGTGTCCTGCGTATGTTAGCTCAGAACAGGCACCACTGAACACCACCTAAGTGACCCAGCAGCAGTGCAGGGCCCCTCTGGCTGGTGCCCCCACAGTAGCCTAATATTGACAGGCTCCCTGTGGACTCCCGACCCTGAGGGTGAGATATAACAAATCCGGGTAAGGCTGTGTGGTGGGGGGATTGAAATGAGCGGCGTGGGAACAGCAGGATGGGGGCGTAGCAGAAGATGAGGCAAAACCCCCCAAAACCAACACTGAACAGATGTAATAAAAAAAAAATCTATAAAGAAAGAAAATTAATGGGAAAAGACTTGCGTATACAAATACACAGAGCAAGAGAGTAATTAAGACATGGAAGAGAGGCAGAGACAAAGGGAAGAGAGGCAGAGACAAAAAAGAAAGGCAGTAAGCAACTGTCCGAGAATCCTGTTTCTATTATCAGTATTTTTTGTAATTTATTATACTAAATATATAAAATGTATTTTAAAGTATGCAAAAGCATTCCCAACACTAATAGAGCTTTATAAAGTGTGTCACAGTCATAGGCAAAGGCGTGTCCACTTTTTTTGTCAGATTACTATGTTCGGGAACAGGTCAGTTCTGGCTGACTGAGTACTACTGTAATGTACTACTACGTCAGAAAGCTTTTTGCCCTGTTTTTGTGGTTTCTAGTTCAAGGACAGTTGTTGGGCCACACAGTTCAAAATCCTGGTGACAGAACTGGGTAGAAAAGGCAGAGGTTTTGTAATTGAGTGTTTTGGTAACACAACACTCTTTGGCTTATAAGCCTCTGCCCCCTCCCTCTCCATTTTTTTTTTTTACCCAGTTTTGTGGTATGTGCAATATAAGCAGCCCAAACCTTGCTCAATGTTTCTTTTACATGTTTGAAATACTGTTTCAAATAGAAAGTGGATAATATATTCACAAAATTTTGAATCACCAAATCATAGTTGTATCATTCAATGATTCAAACTGTGAACTGTCGATGAATGAATCAGTAATACTGTGGAAGCTGACAAACTTTTTTTTATTTTAAAATTCATTGTTAGTTAGTCAGGGTCTGAAAATGTTAGAAAGAATACATTCAACCAATAGTGATTTCATGCAGATGTAGTCTAGAATTAAAAACATACTGAAAGAATCTGCAATAAGATCATTCTTTTTTTTCATTTTTTTTCAGGGGGGGTGGATTATATTGAAATGGACCTAAACTTGCATTACATCATAAGTCAATAGGCTGTAAGCAGTTGAGCTTACATTCTCAATTCATCTTTACACTCTCTTTTTCATACCGGTGTGCACACAAAACACAAACTGAATACAATGAATACATGCTGTGATGCACATGTGTACATGTGCATGCACTCAAAAACAATGTACACAGACAAAAACAAACTCACAGAGAAAATACAACACACACACACACACACACACACACACACATCACACAGGGGGCGCGATATAGCCTAGTGGTCAGAACATTGCGCTCGCAATTTGACAACCCGGGTTTGATTTCCGGTCGAGGGGATTTTTCCTGTGGAGTTAACATCAGTGCAGACTCCACTCCCCCTAACAGTCTTTCGGATGAGACTATAAACTGAGGCCCCATGTATGAACGCACCAGAACATCTTGCGCACGCGTTAAATCCTGTTCCGCTTTTCATAAGAGTAGGCCATCATGTGCTGGTGGGAACAGATGACATTTACAAAACTGCATACACACTGGGACTGGATGTAAAACATATATGACTGCTTATTCCATTATCCTTGATATAAAAGAAACAAATAAATAAATAAATAATAACACACACACACACCGTGCTTGCTCTCTCTCTCTCTCTCTGGAGAAGGGGGAAGGAGAAAACTGATGAGGGAGACTGAGACAAAGAGACAGGTAGACCTATGAACAGATAGACAGTGATACTGAGTGTGATAGACAGGCAGAATCAAAAAATATTTCAGAATTGAATCAAGGACCACAGAGTAAAAAAAAATGTTTAGATAAGAAACAAATCAAGAACTGCAGAAAAAAAAGCTTAAAAAATAATTCTGTTCCCTTTGGTAAGTCATTCAAAAACAAACAAAAAAAAGTTGCAGGACAAAA
>CM060328.1:1560394-1572894 GCA_030674155.1 Stramonita haemastoma | reverse complement strand
ACTTACAGCCAGAGATTGCAGACTGTCAAACTTTCTGGGCCTATCCAACATTATGCACGCGCCATTAAGCAAACCAATGTCACAATATTCACTTTTGAGTGTTATATATTTTTTTATTGTATTTTTTTGGCTGTCTGATCTGTAACGTTACCATGCTGCTGTTCCTGCGCGGCTCATTTCAATCTCTCTGCCCCAGCCACACCCAGATTCGTTATGTTTCATCCCCAGGGTTAAAAATCCTCAAAGAGTCTGTCCATGTGAGGTCTCCGTGGGATCACCAGCCAGAGGGGCCCTGCACTGCTGCTGGATCACTGTGCAGGTGGTCAGTGGTGCCTGTTCTGAGCTCACATACGCAGGACACCACCTACTCAGCCCCCCTACTTACGACAGAACTAGCTCAGTCGCGGAACAAGACTGAGAGAGACTCTCACCCCGGGTGGCGACCACCTAGGACGTCCCTCCAACACCCTCTCTCCCCGGAGTCACCTGTCTCGAAGGCTTTGGCACAAAGCCTTTCTTTAAAAAATTTTTTAATTTTTTTTTAAAATTTATTATTTTATTTCGAGGATAATGGAATAAGCACCCGTGTACTTTTTTTTTACATCCAGTCCCCGTGTGTGTGTAGCCGCCGCTGTAGTCAAGTGGTTAGGCGTTGACTCGTAATCTAAAGGTTGCGGGTTCGATCCCAGCTTTCGCTATGGCGTTGTGCCCTTGGAAAAGGCACTTTACGGCTATTTTCTCACCCCACCCAGTGTAAAAGGGGTACCAACCTGTGTTGGGTTAACCCTGCGATAGACTGGCGTCCTATCCAGGGGAAGTCTATGACTCTCATCGCTTAACGCCACAGAAACGGATAAGCACCGGCCTGATGAGCCTTAGGCTCGGACAGACTTTAACTTTAACCCGTGTGTGTGTGTGCAGTTTGTAAATCTTGCCATCTGTGCCCACCGGTACACAATGGCCTACTCTTACAAAAAGCGGAACAGGATTTAACGTGTGACTTAGATGTTCTACGTGCGTTCCCACACGGGGCCTCGGTTTATAGTCTCATCTGAAGGACTTACAGGGAGAGTGGAGTCGGCACTGATGTTAACTCCAGGAGAAAAATCCCCTCGAACGGGAATCGAACCCTACGTGTGTTACATTTTCTACTTTATACCTTCTGGTATGAATAGATGGATAAGTAAATGAATTGATAAAAATAAGCAAATATTATGAATAAACAAAGACACCTTTTCTCTCGGTTGTGTCTTTCTTCCTTAAGCTTAAAGTGCAAAAAATACACGAAGAAGAAATCGTAAATCGAATAATGAATGCTTCAAATAAACAGATAATTGCTATGAAGACATAGATGAATATTTCTCTCTCTTCTGTTTCTTTCCCCCATAAAGTGCACGAGAGCTTATTCCATAGAGTGCTAAAAGTACAAAGTTACAGAAATAAATAGTAATTGAAATAATTTTTTTTCTCTCTTTTCTTGCTTTCATAAGCTTAAAATACGCACAAAAATAATTATACGCCGCCTCCTCTCTCTCTGTCTTTCACATAAACTTTCTTACGCAGAAAAGAAGCGGAAAACCAACAGCGCCCATAGTTTCCATTTCTCGGCATTGATATCGACAAACTCGTCACCATCGCCTCTGACGAATTTGCATTTTATTCACTTTTTAGACCCTATCGACTGACAGCTCTCATGAATAACACATGGCCGCAAATTTGATTGGTTTAAAAGAAGAGAGAGAGAGAGAGAGAGAGAGAGAGAGAGAGAGAGAGAGAGAGAGAGAGAGAGAGAGAGAGAGCAGCCCCCCCATCCCCCCTAAAACCCCCCAAACAAACAAACAAAAACAACAAACAAACCCCCAACAAAAAACCACACACCAAAAAACCCCAAACAAAAAGGAGAAGGAAATCAATTTGAAATCGCAAAGAGTGTGGGCAGAATGTGTATAAGTTTGAGTTAGTCTATGAATTAGATGTTGGTGAATGTGGTTGAGGTGTGTGTGTGTGTGTGTGTGTGTGTGTGTGTGGTGTGTGTGTGTGTGTGTGTGTGTGTGTGTTGTGTGTGTGTGTGTGTTTGTGTGTTGTGTGGTGTGTGTGTGTGTTTGTGTGTGTGTGTGTGTGTGTGTGTGTGTGTGTGTGTGTGTGTGTGTGGTGTGTGCGTGCGTGCTTGCGCGCGCGCGTATAGTTGTACGTGTGTAAGCGAGAGATAATATGTGTTCCCAGACACAGACTGAGAAAGGAGGAAACAAACAAAATTGGATTTCATGTGGGTTGGGTGACTAATAATTATCCGATACTGCCACTCCTCCCTCTTCCTTGCTCAGGCACACCATACCCCCCCCCCCCCCCCATCTCTCCCCCATCTGTTCATGTACTTTGTGCCTGAGCCGTTTTCCCCAACGTGAATATAACAATGCAAAATTTGCATTTTCTACACAACATTGAAAGGTGATAGGCAGGAATTCCGAACATGGAAACTCAATAAAGAGGCAGGCAGAGCAAGGCAAGGCGAGGCAAGGCAAGGCAAGGCAAGGCAAGGCAAGACAAGGCAAGACAAGGCAAATGAAATCAAATCAAATCAAATCAAATTCTTTTATTTCGAGGGTAATGAATACGCACTCATTTGATTTTTTACATACAGTCTCCGCCCTTACGGATACATCATGATATGATAATAGAATGAACCAATACAGACACACAGGCAAGGCAAGGCATGGCAAAACAAAGCAAGGGCAAGGTAAGATAAGATAAGATAAGACAAGACGAGACAAAGCTGGAGGGGAGAGAGAGAGAGAGAGAGAGAGAGAGAGAGAGAGAGAGAGAGAGAGAGAGAGAGAGAGAGAGAGAGAGAGAGAGAGAGAGAGAGATTTATACTAAGGAAAGAGAATAAACACAATGGTGACTTTTCCCACCCAGCCCCTTGTCAAAGTAAGTAAATCAATCAACCAATCAATCATTTAAAGAATCAGCCAATGAAATATATCAGGAAATGGGGAATTGGCAGTAACATAACGATTGAGAGAGAGAGAGAGAGAGAGAGAGAGAAGAGAGAGAGAGAGAGAGAGAGAGAGACAGACAGACAGACAGACAGACAGACAGACAGACAGACAGACAGACAGACAGACAGACAGAGACAGAGACAGAGAAGACAGACAGAGACACAGAAGAGACAGACAGAGACACAGAGAGAGAGAGAGAGAGAGAGAGAGAGAGAGAGAGAGAGAGAGAGAGAGAGAGAGAGAGAGAGAGAGAGAGAGAGAGAGAGAGAGAGAGAGAAGGGGTGGCGGTTGGGCCTTGTGTGTAGACAGACATAAGAAAACGAAAGACTAGTCGCCTTCAACTAACAATGATGACTGACAGCAAAAGTGATGATTGTAATGCTGATGATCAGTGGTGATGATGCAAGTAATCATGATGATTACCAGAACAAGAACAAGAAAAAAAACACGGTCAACATCAAGAAGAAGAAGAAGAACAACAAGAACAACAACCCAACCCAAACAAGCAGCAGGGAGCCTATCGCAAAACAACTGCTAGCAACTAAACTAACTGCATCCAATTCATTCTCACAAAACAGTCTCAAACTCCAAACGATCATTTCCCCGTCTTCTATACACGCGGGCCAAGCCAGGAAGATTAAGGGCTACCTGTAGACCAAGAAAGCTGGAGGGATTAAAGACCTCTCGTGCGCCCATCTTCTGCTGTGGCGGGCAGGCTGAGAGGCGAGGGCAGGATCGATGAGGCCAGCTCTGGGAATGACAGTAGTTACCCGGCACTGCACCACCTGAGCCCCGCTACAATGTCCATCGGCATTGTCTTAGAATTGTTTCCCTTTCCGGAAGCTGTGTGGGGGGCTCTCTTTCGGTTGTGAATGGTATGGCTTTCTTTTTTTGAAGTGTTGTGCTTAAACTAAAAACAAAACAAAACCAAAAAAAAACCCTCTTTCATTTTTTGGTCTGTTTGGGTTAATTTTTTTTTTCAATTAGCAATGTCCTGATCCATTTCTGCTTTCCAGATGGCTCTCTTTTCTCAGTTCACTTCATTTTTCCCAGTCAATTGACTCGGTCCGCTTTTTTGTTGTTGTTTTGCTGATTTCCCTTTCCCAGTTTTAATTCTGTTTCCCAGTTAACCTCTCTTTCCCAGTTGACTTCTCTTTCCCAGTTGACTTCTCTTTCCAGGCTCATTTCTCCCTGCTCTCTCAAACATCCCCCTTTCCCAGCTGACTTCCTATTCTCAGTTTATTACCCTCTTCCGGCTGACTTCCCTTTCTCAGTTGACTCCCCTTTTTACAGTTGACTTCTCTTTTTCAGTTGACTTTCCTGTCTGTCTGTCTGTCTGTCTGTCTGTCTGTCTGTCTGTCTGTCTGTCTGTCTTTCTTTCTTTCTTTCTTTCTTTCTTTCTTTCTTTCTTTCTCTCTTTCTTTTTTTCTTTCTTTCGTTTTCGTAGCTAAATGGGGCCTAATTTTTGTGCGTGGAAAAACTAATGTCCAGTCCTCGGAAATGTGTACTTTAAAACACTTGTCCCCCCCAAAAAAAAATCCCAACAACAGCAACGCAAAATCAAACCCCCCCCCCCCCCCCAAACACAAGAAAAACATCAAGACAAAACTAAAAAAAACAAAACAGAAAAGAAATCTAAACAAACAACCCCCCCCCCCCTAATCCCATAACAACAACAACAAACCCACCATCATAAACAACAACAACAACAAAACATCTGCCTGGCCTGATATATCGGCAGCACTATTCAGCGCTGGCGGGCATCAGGTTTCAATTCACTTCACTTCAATTGGAATACTTTATCATCTCACAAATTCCGGTATAATATTACTTCTGCCACCAGCAAGACTTAAGGAGCGGGACCTGCACTAATGCTTCCCTCACTGCAAAACGTCTGAAAGCAGACACTGCACATGTTGGACCCTGAGTCTAACTTATTGCTACGGAAAACTGAACACCGCAAGGTGTGGAGGAAGCTGGTTGCAAAATCTTTACTGGTTCCCGAACGGTGTGTCTTCTAGACTGAGGGATAGGTGAAGGTGAAGTGAAGGGTTTTTTGTTTTGTTTTTGTTGTTGTTGTTGCTGCCTCGTCTTCTGAGACGTCTCCGTTTTGTTGCTCCCACGCCGCTCATTTCAATCTCCCCGCCACAGCCATACCAAGATTCATTGTGTCTTACCCCCGGGGTCGGGAGTCCACAGGGAGCCCATCAATATTAGGCCACCGCGGGGCCACCAGCCAGAGGGGCCCTGCACTTCTGCTGGGTCACTTTGGTGGTGTTCAGTGGTGCCTGTTCTGAGCTAACATACGCAGGACACCACCTACTAAGCCCCTTACTAACGACAGTATTAGCTCTGTCGCGGAGCCAGACTGAGTGAGCCACCCACTCGAGGTGGCGACCACCACAACGTCCCTCCAACGACCGCCTCCCCGCGAACCTTCAACCCCAAAAGCTTTGACACAAACTCATCACAGGCACAGAAGCGTATGGGGAAACCGAATGTGAGGTCACCATGAGACCAGAGCAACGGGGGCCACCGAATCAGAGGCAATTTTTATTATTGCATGATGATCAATGATGATGGAGATGATGTAATGATGCTGCTGTGGAGGTGCATCCGCTTTGAGACTACTTGACAGGGTTGTTCTCTACGCTTACTGTCATAATATATCCCGGCGTCAACCAGGCCCGAGAGATACGGACACCTGCAGTGTTGGTCAGGTAATTTGAGCAACACTCAAATTCGCATCCGTAAAGTGGATGAAGCTCGACTGTGTGGTCCCAGTCTCCCCACTGAGCCCACAGCACACTCACTCTGGGTAGGAGCCGGCCGGAGCCCGAAAAATCCCTATGACTCATGGGATTCGAACCCACGACCTTCCAGTCCGAAATCCAAGGCGCTAACCACTGCGCCATGGCGGCTGGTTAGTGAAGGTAATTTAGTGCACCACATTATGGTCGTTTCATCGACAAAGAGTTGTCAAAGTTCCATTTGTGTTTTTTTAAATCATTTTTTTCTTGGCTCCACGGTGAGATTTCGTGTATGCGACCGTTTTGCCCACCATGAAGGTAGCCACATTTCGACCTCAGGGGAGTAAACTGGGTATATTCGTATTTCCGTAACCCTCTGAGTGCTGATATGAAATACGGGATCTTCAACGTGCATATTTAATCTTCTGCATGTGTATATACACGAAGAAAACGAGTCTCTGGCAGGTCTGCACTAGAAATTAACCCGGGAGATCGTAACCCCCCCCCCCCCCCTACACACACACACACACCCTTAATTCACCGAGATTCGAACCCCGAGGACCCGTGGGATTGAAGTCGAGGAGTCTTAACCACTGGGCTATGGCGTCCGTCTCCATTTGTTTTGTTTTCCTAACAGGTCAGTCAGTCAACACTTAGCAATACAAGGGTCAGAGCTGTAGCTCCCTGACTGCAGAAACTGTGATCTCTATCTCTTCAGTGCAGCGTCCTAATGACTCCCCACGAAGTTTAATGGAGGAGGAGAGGAGGAAGAAGAGGAGGAGGAGGAAGAGAAGAGGAAAAGAGAGGAAAAAGAAGAGGAAGAGTTGGAAGAGGAGTAGGAGGAAGAAGAGGAGGAGAGAGAAGAGGAGGAAGAAGAAGAGGAGGAGGAGGAAGAGGAGGAGGATGAGAAGATGCTGCTGCTGCTGGTGAGAAGAAAGAAGATGACGAAGATAAAGATGCGGAAGAAGACAAAGAAGAGGTAGCATTAGTAGTAAAGTAAGTAGTATAGTAGTAGTAGTAGTATAGTAGTAAGTAGTAGTAGTAGTAGTAGTAATAGTAGTAGTAGTAGTAGTAGTAGTAGTTGATGTAGCAGCAGCAGCAGCAGCAGCAGCAGCAGCAGCAGCAAGTAGTAGTAGTAGTAGTAGTAGTAGTAGTTAGTTAGTAGTAGTAGTAGTAGTAGAAGAAGAAGACGAGAAAGAATTGCGAAGAAGAAGAAATGCGGAAAAGAAGAATGCAAAGAATAATGCAAAGGAGGAGGAGGAGGAGGAGGAGGAGGAGGAGGAGGAGGAGAGGAGAGAAGAAGAAGAAGAAGAAGAAGAAGAAGAAGAAGAAGAAGAAGAAGAAGAAGAGAAGACTCGGACACAGCTGAAGAAGACACTCAGACAGAGAGGAAGAAGCTGTGTGTGTCGGTGTCCTCTCCCAGCGTAACAGGCAGGGGAAAGAGGCTGAGTGTGTAACAGGTTGCTGGGTCTGGGCCGCCACTCTGACCTGTGTACGGTACTGTACGGTACTGTACTGTACGGTAGGTACTGTTTGACAGTTTGTTATTGATCATATTGATCGGTATATTGACTAGTCTGCATAAAACACAGGCACAAGAGAGAGAGAGAGAGAGAGAGAGAGAGAGAGAGAGAGAGAGAGAGAGAGAGAGAGAGAGAGAGAGAGAGAGAGAGAGAGAGAGAGAGAGAGACAGACAGACAGACAGACAGACAGACAGACAGACAGACAGACAGACAGACAGACAGACAGAGACAGAGACAGAGAGAGACAGAGAATGAATCAATCAATCAATCAATCAATCAATCAAAAATCTTTTATTTTTTAAGGGTAACAGAGTAAGCATTTACATACTTTTTTTCATCCAGCCCTTGCCCTGATTAGGGAATAGGACAAAAATTGACCCTACCAAAACAGAGAGAGAGGAGAGAGAGAGAGAGAGAGAGAGAGAGAGAGAGAGAGAGAGAGAGAGAGAGAGAGAGAGACAGAAGACAGACAGACAGACAGACAGACGATAGACAGACAGACAGACAGACAGACAGAAACAGACAGAGACAGAGAATGCATGCGCAGGCGGACGTGTGGGCACATAAACAGAAAGATTTAAACCATAACGGGACAGACACAGAAGTGATCGGCATAATGACGTCAGTAATCCCATGACAAAAAACCATATTCCCAGCCTTCCAGACAGTGTCACAGAGCCAGACTAGGAGATGAAGAAGAGACAGGATCAAGCACAAATCCCCCCCCCCCCCCCCCCCCATCCTTTCCCTCGAAAAAATGTCACATTGACACAGACAGACAGACAGACAAATGGCTGTCACTGTCTGTGCAGGCAAGCTATCAGGTACCACAAGGACGTCTTTTCAGTTTCCTCATGCAAGTGGCGAAAGTTGTGGCCTCGGGGAGGGATGACTGTTCATCTGAGGAGAAACGTTTGTGGCTAACAGCACTGTGCTTCAAGTTGCTCGACACATCCGGCAAGACTTAACAGCTCTTTAAAATGACCGTGAGAGAGTTAACAGAGTTTTGGTAATAGGGATACTTGTCAGGAAATATGATACTTGTCAGAGAAAAGAATACTTGTCAGAGAAAAGAATACTTGTCAGAGAAAAGAATACTTGTCAGAGAAAAGAATACTTGTCAGAGAAAAGAATACTTGTCAGAGAATACTTGTCAGAGAATATAACATTTGTCAGAGAATACAACACTTGTCAGAGGGGGGAAAAAGCCAGTGAATTCGAGATAGTGACCCCTGTCATTACAAAGGCCAGAAATAAAAATCTAAAGCGGCACTTTTACATCCCCAAGTTAGCTAGAAATACTGAGGCCATTGGCAGGGCGTTGTGTCAAGAAGCAGGACAAGGGGCAGACAACTCCAGAGGTAGCTAGAAAACATGGAGTGGAGCGGCACAGGTCCAGCTTTTTGGAATCCTAAAAAACCGTTAAAAAAAAAAAGATAAAAAAGAGTCAAAGCACAACCTGGCGCAGACATTATGTGGTGGTGCCTGTGACTGAAATACGGAATAGCCTGACAATGATGAAGTTTATTGACGGAAATCCCCACAGTCAAAACGAATTTTACAGCAATGGAGGGATTTATAGTTCCACAAACTAATTAGGCAGCGTTTTTTCCCCTACCCCCCTCCTCCCCCGTAACAAGGCGCTGTAGGAAAACGGACTTTTTTCACCAGTAGATTTAAGCAGACTGTTCATCCCCATTTTTCTGCTTTCACCACTATTCATCCCCATTTTGGGGGTTCTATTTTCACCACTGTTCATCCACACTTTTTCTGTTTACACCAGTGCATTTAACAATACCGTTCGTTCACACTTTTTTTTTTCTCCTTGCACACTCACAGAAGAAGTATTTCAGATAAAAGAGTAAGAAATTCCTCCAAGTATATAATGCTCTCTCATTGATAGTGGTCCCTGCAGAGACAAAGAAAAATTGAAATGATTCAGCTCTATAGAGTAAAGTGACCTAACAAGCTGACATGTTCTTAGCGCCAATTACACTGTTAATTAGCATGTTCGTAAACCGCCGTCATCACAATGACAGGAACAGAGTTTTGGAGGCTCTCAGTTTACTGTTGAAAGTGACACCTAATATACCCTTTTATCTCTAGCTAAAAGCTTTCACGTTTGTGCATGTGAAAACACATTGTCAATTCAACACACAACACACACACACACACACACACACACACAACACACACAACACACACACACGCACACACGGTGTTTGTTTGTTTGTTTAGTCTTATATCACCAAGTGTGAACAGACTTTAAATTGAACAACAACAACTACACACACACACACACACACACACACACACACACACACACACAACCAAGTATAACCAACATTATAAAGACATTTTAACACACAGCTAAGCCCACAACAAAGGCAAGAGTTTTCACCACCAGATGACGTAAAACTTCTATGACGTGCGGAGGCGTTGTGACGTTACCATGCGCGGTCAGAGACACGGACAGTCCAGACAGTGGTTGGAGAGGTGATCGTGATGGCGGCTGTGATTAGTCAGTCTGTTGGGGAGATATGACCGGACGTTGGGGAAAGGAGGAAAATCGGCTTACACCTCCCTCTGTTGCCTCAGGTCTGTCTGTCTGTCTACGTGCTGTCTGTCTGCCTGTAATGACTGAAGCCACTGGAGGAGGCTGGTGATTACTTTGACGTCTTTGTTGTTGTTAGTTTTCTTTTGTCCTGTACGCTGCTTCTCTTTCAATTCATTAATTTTATCCCCCACCCACACAGTGATGTGCTCTCTCTCTCTCTCTCCTCTCTCTCTCCTCTCTCTCTCTCTCTCCTCCTCTCTCTCTCTCTCTTCTCTCTCTCTCCTCTCTCTCTCTCTCTCTCTCTCTCTCTCTCCTCTCTCTCTCTCTCTCTCTCTCTTCTCTCTCTCTCTCCTCTCCCCCCCTCTCGCTCTCTGCAACTCTCACCCATTCACCCACACGTATTCATCCACCCACGCTAACACCCTACCCCCTCACCCCCCTCTTCGATTACAAAGGCATCAATCACTCTCATCATCAGTGGTTTCATTTCAGATTCACTTTGTATAACGTGAAAATAGCAGCCTTTTTTCCCCCTCACAAATCACCCACACTCTGATATTTATAAAATGAAAGTTCATGCAAAAAGAAAATGAAAGTATTCTGTAGGCGATCGGCAAACATTACTTAGATGCCATAATTATTATTACCCCCACGTGGTTTCGTATGGTATGGGGTTATCCAACCACTGGTCCTACCAATATATGGCATGAGGCAATCACTGGTCCCACCAGATATATGGAATGAGGCAATCACTGGTCCCACCAGACATATGGCATGATATATGGCATGAAGCAATCACTGGTCCCACCAGACATGGCATGAGGCAATCACTGGTCCCACCAGACACATGGCATGAAGCAATCATGGTCCCCACCAGACATGGCATGAGGCAATCACTGGTCCCACCAGACATGGCATGAGGCAATCACTGGTCCCACAAGACACAGACACATGTTCAGCCAGTCTGCTACATATTGTGACACCATCTACTGTCTGCTTGTGACAACCATCTACCGTCTGCTTGTGACACCATCTACCGTCTGCTGACAAGCCCGATGTCCCTCTTCATCACCACTCGCTTTGTCCTGACTAACAAGTTAGTTGAAGTGTTGAAGTGTTCAGGCACTGTGTTGAAGTGTTCAGGCACTGCGTTGAAGTGTTCAGGCACTGCGTTGAAGTGTTTAGGATCTGTGTTGAACTTTGTTGAAGTGTTCAGGGACTGTGGCCTAATCTTCTACCAAAGGTGGATGTGTGTGTCTTCTATGTGTGTCTTCGTTTTAACGTCTATCCACTAAAACAGTGGTTTTGGACAGCGAAAGTTGGATGGAGTTTAACATGTGCATATGTTGTTCATGGGTTTGCATATAGGACCTTGGTTCATCTTCTTCGTCAAACGCTTAGACAGCAACTATTGCTGTCTGACATATGAGCGAAAATGCGTTGTGCTGCCGTTCAGGTCTGACAAGTCGGGCTTAGCCATCCAACTTTGGCGTGGGAGAGAAATGTTCTTTGAAATCTTTCTGGAAAAAAGGCAGGAAAATTGTCCAAGAAGGCAGAAAATAGACAGGAAGGCGGTGACAGGAAAAAAGGAACAAGGCAGAAACAAAGAGAGAGATAGAGAAGAGGGAAGTCCTAGTACAGAATTTCCGGAAGATGGGGATGCTATTCATGCTGACGCCCCCCCCCCCCTCCCCCCTGGCATCCCCACTGGGGAGGACTTTAGTTTCTGGTCTTTTCTGCAAAGGGAGAATGCAGTCAGCAACTATGTACTGAAGAGGGAGTCGGGGTGGGGGCGGGAGACAGGACCCTCTCTAACGGACACCTCAGAAGAGAGACACGAACTCGCGCGATCTCTGGTGCCGTCAGGTCAGGAGGACAACGCTCTCACCACTGGGCCATTCCGCTCCCTGGTCTCCTGGATCCAGTACCAGTCTGAAATTATTAATATCGATCTCTTTCAAACCGTTTTCGAGGACTGTCTAAGATTCCGCCAGTGCCTGAGGGCAGTATTTCCTCAATGCACTCACATGCTACATGGAGCTTCCTCTTCCTGGTTGATGAATAGTTCCTTTCTTGGTTTACACAGGATTCTTCACTTGTTCAGAACAACATAGCCTAGACACATGAAGTGTCTACAGCAAGTAGTAGTCTACAATACGACAATGCGCAACCCCCCCAAAACAACAACAACAAAAAAAAGAATAAAAAAAATAGAAAAATGGCCATAGCTGAACAACGTGGCATGAAATAGATGAACATTTTCACCGTTCGAAGTCTTTATAAATGGAGACCCTAAAAACATTCAGACTGCTTAGCACCAGAATTAATGTGCTTGAGTCATCCACACCACTAGCCACTGCAAACTGACTGCAGTTCATCAGTCTTTCATGGTCAAAGAGATGAACCAGCTTTTCACACCTACACAACAAGTCTTCCTCAATAACTTGCAGGAGAAGGGATAAGAAAAACTATTTCAACCCCAAGGACCCCCCCCCCCCCCTTCTCATGTGGACAGATCAGTCATAGGAAAACCAGTGTACTGACCCCCATCTAGAGACATTAATTTTTCCTTTTCTCACTCCTCTCAGCTTCACCAATGGTCAGATTTTTGCGTGTGCGACCGTTTTCCCCCAGCCAGGTAGCCACATTCGACTTCGGTGAACGTCGGAGT
>CM060328.1:1550394-1555394 GCA_030674155.1 Stramonita haemastoma | reverse complement strand
CTCCACATTGGTGGTCTATGGCGCCATGTTCAGGTCAAAAATGGGGGAAAAATTGTCTTTTTTTTAATATTAAGAAAATAAGTGTGTGGTGGGGTGTGTAGTGGTGTGGTGTGGTATTGTGTGGGGTGGAGTGGAGTGGAGTTGAGAGTAGTGTGGTGTGTGTGGTGTGGTGTGGTGTGGTGTGTGTTGTGTGGTGTAGTGCAGTGCAGTGTAGTGTAGTGTTTTGTAGAGTTGTGTAGTGTGTGTGTTGTGTGTGTGTGTGTGTGTGTGTGTGTGTGTGTGTGTGTGTGTGTGTGTGTGTGTGTGTGTGTGTGTGTGTGTTCTCCTTTTCTTTTTATTACCTTTTCAAGACCTCAATGATAAATGGAAAAAACTACGATATGTAAAATGTGAATACCTTGCCAAACCTTAATAAAATTAATTTAAAAAAAATCTTTTCCCATTAAAACTCTTTTATGGGAGTTTTAACGATTCAAAAGGGAAAAAAATAAACCAAACAAAAACACAACATTCTCCAATCCTCCAATTATCATTAATTTTTATATTCATTTGAAAATGGAATTCAACACAGATTTTCCCTCATGAGTGTTTAAATATAAACTTATGCGGCTGTTGTGCTGCCATAGTACTAGGGCATCAATTCCTGATGAGAGCCTCTCCACTGCTCATTCAGTCTGCCTGGCGGACAGACACACAGCATCTTCCGTGCTGCTGATGATGTGAAGTAGAACCAAGACCTTATGGAAAGCCCAAGCTGTCAAAACACCATGAATTTATCTATTTTTCAAGCATCCTCTTGTAATCAGAATAAGTGCCGTTTTTATTCAGCGTCGTGTTGTCTAAATATTTTCTCAAGGTGGTAATGTAACAAATTATCTTTTTTTGTCTTTTTTGAAAACAGATTTTCCGTGGATCGGTGGTCTGGAGGTAACGCGCCTGCCGAGACAGCGAAAGTCCGGGTCAGAGTGTGCGTGGTTTGAACCCCGTTTGGGCCCCAAACTTTCGCCCCCCATCCATTAGACTATAAGGGGTGGTCTGGGTGCTAGTCTTTCGGATGAGACGATAAACGGAGTTCCCGCGTGTTACACATCATGATTTAGCGCACATAAAAAGACCATGGCAACAAAAGAGTTGTCCCTTGCAAAATTCTGTAGAAAAAGCCATTCTGATAGGGAAAAAATACAGTTGCAGTCAGGAAAAGAAAAAAATGGGTGGCGCTGCTCTCGTGGCGATGCGCTCTCCCCGGCGAGCGCAGCCCGAATTTCACACAGAGAAATCTGCCGTGACTGAAAGTGATGTGAAATGTAAAAAAAAAAAGTGTGTTGCATCTTTTATCTGTCAGAAAAATCAATTAGAAAATGCTACCCTGAATAGCAATAATCATAATGATGATAATAATGATGATGATAAACAACAACAACAACAACAATAATACAGCAGCCAGAGAAAATCACGCTGAATCAGAACTCAACCAGATGATTTCACTCTCAATCTAAATTGAAGCGAACGACTGCATTTTAGGTAAAAAAACAACAAATAATTCCACCCTCAATCAAAAAACAAGTAAATATTTCAAGCTTCAATCAAAACCCAAGTAGACGATTTCATCCTCCATCAAAACTGAAGTATACAGTTTCCCCCTCCATCAGACTGCTAGTCTACTTTAACCTGTATAACTACATCTGTTTTTTTCGTTCCTCCGCTACAACTCGGGGTTCACTACTGGTGAAATGTTTACGTATGCGACCATTTTTTTCACCATGAAAGTAGCTGCATTCCGACTTCGGGGATGTATGCTGGGTCCGTTCGTGCTTCCGTAACCAGCTGATGTGAATTACGGGATCTTTAACGTGCATATTCCGATCTTCTCCATGTGTATATGCACAAAGAGAATTAAGGCACTGGCAGGACTGCGCTTGAAGTTGACCTGGAAGATCGTAAAAATCGCCCACCCTTAATTTACCAGAAGCAGCTGAGATTCGAATCTAGGACTTCATGGACCTATGGGGTTGAAGTCGTATGATCTTAACCACTGGGCTATGGTGTGTGACGTCACTGCATGTGAGGTGTGACACCCAGAGTTAAGCATCGCCACCTGTCAGGCATTGGTGACTGACAGGAGATGAGTAGACCGCCCTGACCTCTGATCGATAATTATCAGTCCATTATCATAGACACACAGCACATGTACTGCGATCCATATAACTGAAATTAGTTACGAATTTCAACAATGGGCTCTGGTGCTAATTAGGTTACGATGAATACAAGGCTGGGAGTACCAGTCCCACGACAGAACTGCTTTTGATCTTTTTGGAAGAAAACAAATCAAGGAAGAGGTTTTCACAGAACAAGGTCTCTTCAGTTCTGGTAAGGTTACGGTCCTTTGCTTCTGACAGGTTTTCAGTAGTTGAGGACAACATGCAATAGTGACATACATGGTGTATAGTTGATAATAACAATTCCGAGTTAGTGCATTTTTCATGACATTAAATTCACCCTCTATTTAGCAGCCTAAAATAAAAACATTACGTGTCTAATGATTCATCTATTTCGAGATTAATGGAAGAAGCACTTGCGTGCTTTTCAACTTCCAGTCCCCGTGTGCATGCAGTTTAAAAAAATATTATGATCCGTTCCCATCATCCTTTACCTTACCTTTACCTCTTACCTCCCATCAGCACACAATGGCCTTCTCTTCCAATAGGCGGACCGAGATTTACCATGTTTACAAGATGTTTTGCGTGCGTTAGCACACAGGACCTCGGTTTATAGTCTCATCTGAACGACTTTCGGGGAGAGTGCAGTCGGTACTGATGTTAACTCCAGGGGAAAAATCCCCTCGAACGGGCGTTGCAGTCACGCAGTATAAGATGGCAACCTTTTCTATGACCAGTGTAACTGAGTGGGGGAGGGGGTGGTGGGGGAGAATAGCCGAGTGGTGTAGTGTAGCCTACTCGTGATCTGGATGTAACTGAAGGCCTAGGTTCGAGTTTCTGCTGATATATATCCCTTTGAGGTATACCTCCCTCCCCCGGGAGTTAAATCAATGTTACTCCATCCCCCCTCCACCCTAAATCATCTTCTCTGTGAACCTAATTATGCAGAATATCTTGCCATAAAACCCAATCTGTCTATTGTAGAAGAAAGTTAGGGAGTACTTATTTTATGTTTGCTTCCGCGACTGAATTTTCATATATGTAATATCTTTATATTGCCGTTATTTTGGGTTGTGTTTTGATGTGTGTTGATATGAAATAATACACAAAGTAGTTAAAAATATTTCCCACTTGATTTGGACCGGGTTTGCGCAGTTGAAGGCCTCAATCCAGTTAGCGACGTGCAGACCACTTAGCGACACCACACACGTTCTTCCAAGGGCTGAAATAGGGGGGATGTGTGTGTGTGTGTGTGTGTGTGTGTGTGGTGTGTGTGTGTGTGTGTGAGAGGAGAGAGAGAGAGAGAGAGAGAGAGAGAGAGAGAGAGAGAGAGAGAGAGAGAGAGAGAGAGAGAGAGATTTTTTATTTATTTATTTATTCTTTTATATCGAGGATAACAGAATAAGCAATCATGTGCTTTTTTCATCCGGTCCCCGTGTGTATGCAGTTTTGTAAATATTGTCATCTGTTCCAACCGGCACACGATGGCCTACTCTTACAAAAAGGGGAACAGGATTTAACGTGTGCGCAAGATGTTCTGCGTGCGTTCGCACACGGGGCCTCGGTTTAAAGTCTCATCCGAAGGACTTTTGGGGAGAGTGGAGTCAGCACTGATGTTAACTCCAGGAGAGAGAGAGAGAGAGAGAGAGAGAGAGAGAGAGAGAGAGAGAGAGAGAGAGAGAGAGAGAGAGAACTCGAACTCGAACTCGAACTCGAACTCGAAACTTTATTCACAAAAAGGCCATTGGCCCATACATGAAGGGGGTTGCCAAACTGCTTTGGTATTTTGTTGATGGATTAAGACAACAGTAATAACAACAAAAGGAATTATTATACAGCAGCAACATCAGTTACAAAGATATGACTTACGATAATAAAATATCTCTTATTCTGAAAGCTTTACACAAATATAAAATGAGGCTGCGCACAACTTCAGGCTGACTTGACGCCATGAGTAAACAGAGTTTAAAAGAATTAACCTGCCTACTATATTTACAGGGATGTAACTCTGCCTAACAGCCTCTAACACTGGACAGCATAACACAAAATGTACTTCATCTTCAGGTGCTTGCTTACATAATGGGCATAGTAACCTAGGGTCATCAACATCATATCCTCTGTATCTGAATTTATGAACATTTATATCTGATACACCAAGTCTAAATTTAGACATAATTCTTTTCAAATGAATGTCCATATCAAGCTTGAGATAGGGTTTGATATCATGAGTACTTATAAATTGTCTATACATTTGATATCTTTCACTGGTTTGTATATGGTCATTCCATTGCTGCCATCGGCAGTCAATCAGTCTTTGCCTGAAAGCGTTTATAAATGAGAGAGAGAGAGAGAGAGAGAGAGAGAGAGAGAGAGAGAGAGAGAGAGAGAGAGAGAGAGAGAGAGAGAGAGAGAGAGGGTGTGGGGTGGGATGGGTAAAGGTTTCTCACCAAAGATAGAACCCATGATATACACCACAAAATTCACACCTACACACCCTTTTCAACAGAGCGTCTTCAATATACAGGACAGAAAAGAAATCTGCAACAAAATAAGAATCTTCCGCTCCAAAAGATCAATCATCTGGATCTAAAAGAATGATAGAAAGAAAACAACAAACAAACAAAGAAATGAAGGCAACACAAAATCATTTTTTAAAAAAGCAACAGACATCTAAACTTATGCACACGATGATCAATCATGCGGCATTTCTACACACTCACACACACACACACACACACACACACACACACACACACACACACACACACACACACACACACACGAAGAAGAAGAAGAGGATCAGTGATTTGAAGATAATGGAATCTAGAATAAGCGCTCAATTCC
>CM060328.1:1545394-1547894 GCA_030674155.1 Stramonita haemastoma | reverse complement strand
TGCCTATATTTCCTACGGGAAAAGTGAAGTCAAGCATATATCTATTTCTTTTTTCTTTTCTGGACAATGGGCACTTGTCCTTTATCAAGTAGCGCTTCGAATGTTTCGCTTACAAGATTCAGCGCCATGTAATTCCATGTATTATCACTATTATCTCATTTTGAGGAGATGGCTATTTCTTTTTTTATCTTTATGTTTGACTTTGTTCCCCATTTTAAACGCACCCGGTGTAAGTTGAAAGGTGTTTTTTCTCTGTCTGTTCCTTTGCCTCTCTGTCCGTCTGTCTGTCTACTGCCTGTCTGTCTAGACGTCTCTGTCTGTTTGTCTGTCTGCCTGTCTGTCTGTCTGTCTAGACGTCTCTGTCTGTCTGTCTCTCTCTGTTTCTACCCCCCCCCCTTCTCCTTCTACTCCCAACCACTTTTTTTAGAGTGGTAATTTGTTTCCAATTTGCTGGAGCAGAATATCGTAATGTTGCGTAATGTTGAAGCAAGCGAAGATTTTGTTTATTCTGCTTCTGTGGACGCCCACAAAACCCTCATTAAGTGGTTTGGGTTTGTAATGAATTTAGCATGAACGATAGAATGAATAAATGAGTGAAGGAATGAATTCTCTGTCCGTCTGTCTGTCTGTGTCTGTCTCTGTCTGTGTCTGTCTGTCTGTCTGTCTGTCTGTCTCATATTTTGAATACACTGAATAGCGCACATCGAAGCTACTTTGTCATGCCCTCTGATCTGGAATAATTATATTCCTGTGACCTCTGCTAGGAGATTACGTCCCTTTTCCTCTTTCCCCAGATCACAGGAATTCATCATTAACAACACGAACATCATCATCATCATCATCATCATCATCATCACCAGCAGCAGCAGCAGCAGCAGCAGCAGCAGCAGCAGCAAAAACAACAATTTCAAAAACAACACATATAACCCCAAAGTTGGAATGCAGCTATTAAATGGTGAGGAAAAAATGGCCGCATACACACAAATCTCGCGATAGGTGAACTTCAGAGCTCTAGCCAGGGAACGAACCCCCCCTCCCCCGCCCCCCCAGCCATAGATATGAAAATGTTTTAGAACAAATACTTGAGACGGAGAACTCAGTGCGACCTTACAAAAGCAATGTTGTCAAATTCTGACAGAGTGTTGGTATCTGAAGTGCTTATACACTAGAACTCTACAAATATCATTCTTTGGGAAATCTGCCAACACCCGGGCACAGACGCACATGTTTCTACACACACACACACACACACACACACACACACACACACACACACACACACACACACACACACACACACACACACACACACACACACACTCACACACACACACTCACACACACACAAGCAGAGCTACCTGCAAACTAACAGCCACAAACAAACAAGGCAGCAAAATTTCCATAAAATGCAAATGGCCACCAGCCTATAAATCATTTCCTTGATGACAGTTTGAGCTGTCTCCCTACACACAGAGCCGGGCTAGCTGTGAATGGGTAGAACTGCTTTATTGATTGCCTGTGTTTGTCTCTGGGTTTGCTTCTTTGTTTGCTTGTTTGTTTGTGTGTGTGTTTGCTTTGCTATTACCATGGAGACCAGGGTTTGGTGAAGGCACATACTACTGAGGTGAAAATGGAGGATTTGTCGTCACTTTTATTTTATTAACTGGGGATGAAATAGCTCAGTGGTCAGAGCACTCACTTACCCCAAGCGGAGATAAAGCAGCGCTGAGCAAAGTTACCATGTGGGTGCATTACCGTCTACGCGCCTTGGCTTCAGTACAGTCCCCCAGTTCACCCAGCTGTCAATGGGTACCTGCCCTCTTTTGGGTCAGGGCAGGTAAAGCAGCGAGGGAGAGGAGATGGGTGCCGCCCTCAATATGCTGGCCCCTAGAGAAGCTGAGGTCTCTGACATCTCGCTCCCCTACGACGGCATAGGTTATGGGACACCTTTACCTTTTTTATCTTTACTTTTTTAAACAAAGGAAATCAGTAATGATACTATATAATGGCTACTTTTTATGGCTAAAGCTGTATTGTGGTGTATTGTTTGCTACTTCCAGTCATGGCAGATTTCTCAGATTTCGGGCCGCTCTCCCCAGGGAGAGTACGTCGCCATGAGACTAGCCCCACCCATTAAAAATAAAAACAAAACAAACCCCACCAAATCTTGTCTGCATTTCTCTACGATGGTGGCTTTTTTCTAAGGAAGTTTTCCGGTGAAAACATTCCTGTTGCCGTAGGTTTAGACAGAACATTTCCAGTCCCTCTATCCAGTGCTGTAAAGTATCTAGGAGTCATTATTGACAACACACTCTCCATGCAAAAATTAATCACCCAGACCTGTCAGTCATGCTACTATCAACTACGGCGTATTAGTGCAATTCGAAAGTACCTGTCCACTGATGCAACATCCAAACTAGTCACTTCTCTTATTCTTTCACGTCTGGACTATTGCAGTTCTCTTTTGGCTGGTCTACCAGCATCATCTATCCACTACCTC
>CM060328.1:1520394-1540394 GCA_030674155.1 Stramonita haemastoma | reverse complement strand
CAAGAAAACAGAACCCAATACAATAAAATATATATTATCATGCAATACAATAAACGAAACACAAGTTAAAACGATGAAATATGATATATTTACAATGCACCATAATAAATACAATACCATAAACGCAATTTGATACAGTACATAACTTTTCACTACACCACACCACACTACACTACACTACACTACACCACACCACACCACACCACACCACACCACACCCCACCACACCACACTACACTACACCACACCACACCACACCACACCACACCACACCACACCACACCACACCACACCACACCACACTCCACTCCACTCCATCACAATCCAGTCTACTCTATAGGCAGAAATCATCCCAGCGGAGCATGCTGCCTGTTCCGGCAACAGACAGACAGATGTCAACACCGCAGTGTTCTGTTCAACATGGCACCTAGCGGCCTGCTGTTCTTGTTCAGCCGGGCAGAAAATTCCCCAAGGCTTTTCAATTCCCAACCGGGTCCACAAGTCATAGGTCCCCCCCAACCCCCACCCCTCTTCCAAACAGTGCCTGGCAGAAAAATTTCCAAGGCTTTTCAATCGTCCCTAAGTCATAGGTCCCTCCTCCCCCCCCCAACAGTGCCCGCTACTGGATCAGTTGTGATCTCCCCTGGCGGCAGGATAATGGCAATGACAATGATCTATTCATTCCCAGTGGCGCTTTTGAGTTATAGAGAAATAAACCCCAAAAATACATATTGATAGGTGAATGACTGGTGTGCAGAGGTCGAGTGGAGACAGAACTGCACACAAGGCAAAAGTAAATGTAAAACATGGCCAAGATCTACACGTTTATACTCTGTCGTACCCCGTGGGGATGCCGGGGAACTTTCAATATAAGTAGCATCTCCACCGTCTGGAAATTCTGAGTCAGAAATCCCCCCTTTTTTATCCCTCTCTTTGTTTCTGCCTTGTTTTTTCCTGTCACCCCCTTCTTATTCTATGTTTGCCTTCTTGGTTCATTCTGCTTTTCTCCAGAAAGACTTAATCATTCTCTCCCACGCCGAAGTCTGATGCGCTGGGCCTGACTCGTCAGGCGCTTAACGGCAGCGCGATGCATTTTCGCTGACATGACAGACAATAGTTGCTGTCTGAACGTTATACCATGACGAAGGAGAAGATACCTGTCAGCCAAAAATACAAGAAAAAGAAAAGAAAAAAAAGAAAAAAAGAGAAAAAGAAAAAAAGAGCAAAAGAAAAAAAAAAAGGTCAGCAGATCACGAGCGAATTACTCTGACCATCAGGCTATCATATCTCCCCATTATCACACTCACTCACTCAGTCCCATGTCCCAAAGGACGTAGGGGGGGCATGAGAGAAGACGCAACAGAGATCCCCTTCCATGCCTCACGATCCTGCGTGGCTAGTAGGAGGTGTTGTAGGGGTTGGGCGGTCCAGTCTTTGATGTTGTCAACCCATGATTTCTTTTGGCGGCCTCTTCTTCTCTTGCCCTCGACTGTTCCTTGCAGGATGGTTTTTGCTAGGGTGTTGTGTCTTGTGGTGTGACCAAACCACATCAGCTTTCTCCTCTTTATGGTGGAGAGCAAAGGCTCTTGGGGGCCCACACGCTTTTTGATTTCTTCTTTCACATAGTTATTGGTCTTGTGTTCTTTGTATGATATTTTGAGAAGTCTTCTGTGGCACTTGTTCTCGAATGTTTGGATTCTCCTCTCTAACTCTGCTGTCAGAGTCCATGATTCACAGCCATATAGGAGGATAGATATCACGAGGGATTTGTAAAGGTGGTATTTGGTGCCGAAGCTGATGTTGTTGCTTCTGATGATCTTCTCGAGTCTGACTAGAGCAGATGTTGCTGTTGCAATGCGAGCTTTCACTTCATTGTTTGATGTGCCATCTTTTGTTAGGATGGAGCCTAAGTATTTGAATTGGCTCACCTCTTCTAGTGTTTCTCCATTCATCTTTATTTCCGTGCTGTCATTACTTGCGCTGTTGACCATGATCTTTGATTTCTCTGTACTGACCTCCATGCCGTATGCGCTCGCTCGATCTGTTAAATTGTCTGTGAGGATTTGCAGTTCTTGTTTGCTGCTGCCCATGAGGTCAATGTCATCTGCAAATCTGAGGTTGCAAAGGGGTCTTCCACCAATGGAGATGGAAGTGTGGTGGTTTTGCAGTGTCTCTGTCATGATGTTTTCGAGGAAGAGGTTGAAGAGTAATGGTTTTTCATTTTGTTTTATACTGTTTCATTTCATTGTATTTTATATGATGCTGTTCTAGTTTATCGAGTCATGAAACCTACAACGCGTTTTTTGTATGTTTTCTTTTTTCACAAGCCTTTTCCACTAGCTTTCAAACACCTGTGAGGACATCATCATCATTGGAATCCACTTGACACCTGCCCCTGTCAGGCAGTCTGCGGTGACGCACGGCATGTGCTGTGCGGCAATTATCCGCTAGCGGCGTGACAGGTGGCTGCCGCATGTCCGCCATAAACTGCCCATACAGCTTGCTATGACTGCTGCAGGTGTTCTGTCGGGTGATCATTCACCAGCCATGAGTTATTTCATGGGACGTCAGGCGTGACACTTCTCCGATTGTGATCATATTAGATACAGATGGGGGAAAATAATAACGGTGCTGTTTTATTGACACATGGTTGAGTGTCTGTGTGAATGGGGGTGAAAGGTTGTTATGTGCACAGGTTCTTGAAGTCGAGTCAGATTCTTTTATTTCGAGGATAAGGAATAAGCACGCATGTGCATTTATTAATTATTTTTTTTAATCCCTTCCCTGCCCTTATCAAGGATACATCAAGATAACAAACAAAAGCTCTAACTAAAAACAACAACAATGATAATAATAAACCAGATAACAAAACAAGAGACAACAGCAACAGTAAAAAAAAAAGACAAGATACAAGGGCAGAAACACAATGATAAAACAACAACAACAACAACACCACACAAACACACACACACATACACACACACGCACGCACGCACGTATGCACGCACGTATGCACGCACGCACGCGCACACACACACTTCTTGACGCTATAAATTACCTTGTATCTTTAACAATGTCACACACACACACACACACACACACACACACACCACACACACACACACACACACACAAACACACACACACACACACACACACACACACACACACACACACACACACACACACACACACACACACACACACACACTTCTTGACGTTATAAATTACCTTGTATCTTTAACAATGTAGACTATCCCGGTTTTTTTTGTTTTTTTTTTTTTTCTCTCGTGATTTCAGTTGTATAGTTCTGTATTACGTGATAATATATTGTATTGTGTTGTATTGTATTGTATTGTACTGTATCAGAACTGTATTGTCCCCTGTGGAAATACCGGACGCCTGTCAGTATAAATAGTATCCCCCCATCTGGAAATTATGTGTAAAGACTTTCCTCTTTTCTATCCCTCCATTTGTTTCTGCCCTGTTTTGTCACTTCCCTCTTTTCCATTTTCTGCCTTCTTGATCTATTCTTTTGCCTTTTTCCCCTCCAGACTAAAATAAAATAGCTTGTCTCTTCCACACCGAAGTGGGATGCGCTGGGTCTGATTTGTCAGCAGTTTAAAGGCAGGGCAACGCATTTTCGCTTATATGACAGGTTACATAGCAATAGTTGCTGTCTGAACACTGGACTACGAGGAAGACATATTGTGTTGTACTTATTACGTTTTTATTGTGGGTGAACTCGAGCACCACTTTCACTCCAACAAACAAACAAAAATCCAGCAATAATCTCCACCTTCCTACACAAATGAACACCCCCACCAACAAAACAAGATAAATCAAGCAACAAACAACAACAATAATAACAGCAGCTAACCTTTGCCTACGCTGCCTCTGATTTGACGCTCTTTACTCTTGCAGGGTATGGTGTGTACACACCCACCACATACTTGTTTTTGGCTTATCAATTCATTTTTTTATGACATACAAACAATATTTTTGTGGATGTGCAGGACATAGTCACTAAATTTCATGACAGCAGCGTTAAAAGTTCCTGAGTTACAGAGCAAAACATAGGGGTGTGGGTGTGAGCACACCTACAATGTATGGCAAAGGTCTAATATAAAGTTATGCTGGGAACAAATACAAGAGCATGCCGAGTGTAATGGCGAAGAAATATCCATGATACTGTATGAAATTGCATTCACATTGCATTGCATTGTGCGTAAAAAAATTAGGCTAGTGTCCTTACGGAGTGGGCTTCCCTATAGTGCAGCATCAGCTTATGTTTCTTTTTCTTGTTTGCAAGCCTCTCTGCCTATATCAATGCTGTAACCTTAAAAAAACAATAAAAAAACAAACTAAAATACCCTGCAACAGACAGCCCTTTAGTAGTCATAAGGTCTTGAATAATAATAATGATGATGATGTGTGTGTGATGATGATGATATATATATTAATGTCACATTACTACTACTACTACTACTACTACTACTACTACTACTACTACTACTACTACTACTACTACTACTACTACTACTACTACTACTCTGCTGCTGCTGCTACCAAGAAGAAGAAGAAGAAGAGAAGAAGAAGAAGAAGAAGAAAGAAGAAGAAGAAGAAGAAGAAGAAGAAATGTTAAGAGCGATGACAGCCATGATCAGTTTGTAGCCTGCTGGTGTCTATGTTGAACATCTCCACTCCCAAGGCAGTGGAAGTCTCTGCCTTCTTCCATCCTCTTTCCCTGTCTGATTTTCGTCATCTACAGTCCTGTCTTGACAAAGTCACGCATCCTTGAAGGCAGGGCTATGGTGTACTGATGGTGTCAAAATTGCAATGATTGAAACGTATTATCAATCACTGTGTCTAACATAATATGTTTGTGTTGTGTTTGTGTTAGGCCTTTCTAGAAATAATCGTTGTGGTCCACAGTATCACCGTGCAAGAGGAATGACTTCTAACCAAAAGTGCAATTTCTTTTTGCTGCCTCATCTCCTGTGACGTCCCAATCCTGCTGTTGCCTTGATGCTCATCTCAGTCTCCCCGCCACGGACATACCCAGATTTGTTGTCTCATCCTCAGGGTCGGTAGTCCACAGGGAGCCCATCAAAATCAGGCTGCCGTGGGCCACCAGCCAGAGGGGCCCTGCACTACTGCTGGGTCACTTTGGTGGTGTTCAGAAGTGCCTGTTCTGAGCTAACACACGCAGGACGCCACCTACTAAGCCCCCTACTAACGACAGTATTAGCTCAGTCGCGGAGCCAGACTGAGTGAGTGACCCATCTGAGGTGACAACTATCACAACGTCCATCCAACGAACATCCCTGGCAAACCTCAACCCCAAAGGCTTTGACACAAACTCACCACAGGCACAGAAGTGCATGGGGAAACCGAATCTGATGTCACCGTGAGACCAGAGCAACTGGGACCACCGAATCAGAGACAATTTGTTTTTGCATGATGATCAATGATAATCACTTTTCAACATCTTCTTTAAGAATCATGGCTGATGCACTGGAACACATAAAGGATCAGTCAGCATTGGTGCAGAACAATCACAAACTTCCGCTTAGCAAATGGCATTGACGGAATAGTAGGATCAGAACAGGAGCTTGCCAGCTTAACAGAACACCTGAACAAGGCCTCTTAAACATATGGCATGAAAATCAGTGCAGAGAAGACCTAAATGATGACCAATAACACCAAGGGCATCAAACTGATAGTCAGGTTCAATGACCAGAAGCTGGAAACAGTTCACAGCTTTAAGTACTTGGGAGCCGTCACATCAGACAAGGGGTCCAAGCCAGAGGTAGTATGCATGATGCACAGACAATAACAGCACTGTCAAAACTGAACACCACCTGGAAAGATAAAAATATCTCACTCAAGTCCAAGATCAGACTAATGCACTCCCTTGCCATATCCACATTCCTGTATGCCTGTGAATCATGGACCCTGACTGCAGATTTGGAGGGAAGAGTACAGGCGGTAGAGATGAGATGCTTCCGGAGACTCCTTGGCATCTCCTACAGAGACCACTTAGCAACGAAGACGTGCATAACAGAATCCACAAACCATTGGTCCCTACAAAAATCTTCTATCAATCGTAAAGAAGCGTAAACTTAGATGGTACGGGCATGTCACAAGATCAAAAGGACTATCAAAAACAATACTGCAAAGCATTGTCTAAGGAGGAAGAAGAAGAGGCAGACCAAAGAAGAGATGCGAGGATCAACATCAGCAATGGACAGGCCTAGAACTCAACAAAATCCGAAAAGGCAGAACAGAGATTTGATTTGATTTGATTTATTCTTTTATATCGAGGATAATGGAATAAGCACTCTTGTGCTTTTTTTTACATACAGTCCCCGTGTGTATGCAGTTTTCTAAATGTCATCTGTTCCCACCGGCACACGATGGCCTACTCCTACAAAAAGCGGAACAGGATTTAACGTGTGCGCAAGATGTTCTGCGTGCGTTCGCACACGGGGCCTCGGTTTAAAGTCTCATCCGAAGGACTTGTGGGGAGAGTGGAGTCAGCACTGATGTTAACTCCAGGAGAAAAATCTCCTCGACCGGAATCGAACCCAGGTCGTCAAATTGCCAGCGCAATGTTCTGACCACTAGGATATCCGTCCCCCTCAGAGAGAGGAATGGAGGGAACTGATTGTCAAGTCTTCATGGGTGCCCCCACATTCGCCAGACTAAGGGATAGATAGATAGATAGATAGATCGATCGATAGATAAAGAGATAGATAGATAAATGATAATAAGGATGATGTAATGCTGCTGCTGTGGAGGTGCATATGCTTTGAGACAACTTGACAGGGTTGTACTCTGCGCTTACTATCATAATATATTCTGGCGTCAATCGAGACCAAGAGATACAGACACCTGCAGTGTTGGTCAGGTAATTTGAGCAACACTCAAATTCGCATCCCTAAGGTGGATGAAGCTCGACTGTGTTGCCCCAATCTTCCAACTGAGCCCACAGCACTCTCACTCTGGGTAGCAGCCAGAGTCCGAAAAATCCCTGTCTCTTATGGGATTCGAACCTACGACCTTCTAGTCCGAAATCCAAGGCGCTAACCACTGCGCCATGGCAGGTTATAAAAGTACAATATAGCTATAGCCATCAGCAGGGCCATGGTCCGTGATGCACGAGGAAAGTTACGCCCTAGTTCTGTTCACCCAAGAGGGCGCTAAACTTCAGGCCTGCGCACTTCACTGTTCAGTTCATTCCAGTTTGCTGCTTCACTGGACAAGACGCATTGACTGTTGCCTGCTGTTTGTAGGTTTGTTGTGAGGCCACAGGTAAGTGATGCCATTCTTTTTATGACCTCAGGCTAGTTATTCATATCTACTTTTACACAGTTCAGATTCAAAATGGCAAAGGAAGAGAATTATGAAGCATTATTTAAAAAAAAAAAACGGGGATAAAAAACAAAGTAGTCGGGCAAACTTTCCGTGTGCTCCCATTCCTGCGTGGTTTAACCAGATTCCTACCATCATTCTCTTGCTACACTGAACTGAACTATTTGCCAGTGCCATGTCGAAACCACGAAACTATTCCGCATCTTGCCCCTCCCCCCCCCTCTTTAAAACAAGTTTATGCAGACTCTCGCCACCCCACCCCCTCTACAAACCAAAAGAAATCAGGACAGTATCCTTTGAACTGTATCTCTCAGCTGATGCCAAGCTGTATGGCCATTTCTTGTTCAGTTCACAGTGAACATTTCTCCTGTTCAGTGACCAACAAGCCTGATGCTTTGTTTTTCTCCTCTTCCATTATTTTTTTTTACGTCTTGAAAATAGATTGGCTAAATAAAGTCTATGGTCAGCAGAAGGTAATGGAGGGGTTGACTTGGAAACCAATCTGTGTCACTGCAAATCTTTGATTTTTCTTTTATTTCCTCTCGTGCTGTCTGTCTCTGTCGCTGTCTGTCTGTCTGTCTGTCTCTCTCTTAGACACATACTTCATCTATATAAATCCATTTATATAATATGCAGGCACACTTTCCCTGTTATTTGACAATGTCATCTCTATATATTTGTTTTTGTTTGCCAGATACTTCCCATCAGTTTTGTACAGTGTGAAACATGATAACTTCACCTTGTTAGGCCCTGGTTATCAAAAGATTAAGAAGGGGGGAATAAAGGAAATCTCGGGATCTGGGATATTAGTCATGAGATCTAAAGCTTCAGGATGTGATATGTTGTGATCCCTAGTTTTCGGAGATATGCTTTGAGATATTTTGTGCTTGATAGTTTTGGGGTATATGTTGTTTTCCATAGTTTTTGGAGATGTGCTTCATAATTTTCGGAGATTAGTAGTTTTCGGGAGATATTGGGCTTCATAGTTTTCAGGGGTGTTTTGTTTTCGGAGATGTGTTGTGCTTCATGGTTTTCGGAGATGTGTTGTGCTTCATGGTTTTCGGAGATGTGTTGTGCTTCATGGTTTTCGGAGATGTGTTGTGCTTCATGGTTTTCGGAGATGTGTTGTGCTTCATGGTTTTCGGAGATGTGTTGTGCTTCATGGTTTTCGGAGATGTGTTGTGCTCATGTTTTCGATGTGCTCATGGTTTTCGGAGATGTGCTTCATGGTTTTCGGAGATGTGTTGTGCTTCATGGTTTTCGGAGATGTGTTGTGCTTCATGGTTTGGATGTGTTGTGCTTCATGGTTTTCGGAGATGTGCTTATGGTTTCGGAGATGTGTTGTGCTTCATGGTTTTCGGAGATGTGTTGTGCTGCATGTTTTCGGAGATGTTTGCTTCAGGTTTTCGGAATGTTGGCTAAGTTTTGGACGAGGGTTATCGGTCTGCATGGTGCCTGTCAGTTGTCTTCAAATGATCACTGGACACCAAGCTTCTGGTTGCATCATGCTCCTCACTAAAAGTTAAAAACAAAATGGATAAAATTTTAAACGAAAAAAAAAAAAAAAGCAAACAACTCCACCTACCCCCCAAAAGGTTAGGAGAGAATATATTTAAAAAGAAAATAAAAACGAAAATGTAGAAAAATAAAACCAAGACTTAGATAAAACCAGACCACAAAACAATAAAATAGTAAGAAAAAAAAATGAGAATAAAACTAGAACCTAAAAAAGGGGGAAGGGGGAGTTGAGAGGAGAGCAATCCTGGTTCCAGTGATCTTGGTGTCTTCATCTACAAAGGTTTGGATACAGCTGACGGGCTGGGACTTGTTGTCGCTCTATTCTAAACCATCTGCAGTGGTCATGAGGGGTTGCCACTCTTGTCACTCTATTACATCGTTTCAGTGGTCGTTAGAGAATGTGACTTTTGTCATTCCTGCTAGATCAGTTACGGGTCATTTGGGGATATGATTGTCACTCCATTTGCACATAAGTGTCATAAGGGCATAACTCTGTCCCCTCCTTCTGATTAATTTCTTTGGGATAGTTCCCTCCCTTCCTTTGATACATGGGTCCTAACGGGTTGTTAGTCATGTGGACTCATACGTGCCTGTGACCTGACAAGTGTGAGAGCAGCCATCAGGACCTGCCTTATTAAGTGCCTGTGACCTGACAAGTGAGAGCTGCCGTCAGGTACTGCACTTTCTAACATGGAGGTAAGGCATTGTATAATTTCGTGTGCATATGTTTTTTTTTGAATGGATATTTATTCAGTCCAATCTGTTTTTGTCTTTGTGAGTCATTTGTAATGATGATGATGATGATAATAATATAATACATGGAATTTATTTAGCGCTATATCTTGCAAATACAAATCAAAGCGCTTGCATTCGACCAATACAACACACAATAAGTTAATAGTTTTAGAAAATAGCAAATTTAAATGCGCGCGCACACACACACACACACACACACACACACACACACACACACACACACACACACACACACACACACACACACACACACACACATTTTTATTCTATTCCTACTCCTCTTTTCTTTTCTTCCCTCTCTTCTTACAACTTCTCTTCTTGACGAGCTCTTTCCTGGTCTAGTCTTTATTTCTGTTTATTTTAATCACCTAGTTTTTGGACTTCTCATTTTGTTGCTTATTTCCCAATCATTCACGCTGTGATGTAGATCTGTTTCACCAGGTACCTTGTGAACCGGGAGAATGCCACCGAAGTCGACTATCGCCAGGCACTGTTCCATGTTCATCCAGAGAAAAGGACCGGGCGCCAGTGAAGATCTTCCCAGGACCTGCCTTTCCTTTGGAACAGACTTCAGCGCTGTGTGGAGGAATCTGTCAACAGTTTGTTGCTGCCACTGATGCTGCAACTGCCTGCATGGGGGGGGGGGGGGGGGGAAGCCAAGACATGCTTCTGACACAATACAGGTGAGAAAATCGATGTTCGTATACTCGACTTTTAAAAAATATCATTTATGCAGTCGGAAAATGAGTAGGCTGTTCTGTTGAAATACATTTAGTTGTTGGTTGAAAAATAATATTTAGAGTATGGAGATAATTTTGGTGACTGGTGTGTTAAAAGGAGAATTTTGTTTAAGTCACAGGAACTTCTTTTAAAACCAATTAATAGAAAGGAGTTGCGACAGTTAAGATAATGATCATAAATTTTCATCTTTAAAAGGCATTGAAATCAAATGACAAGCTTCAGCGAAATTTTTTTTTTCCATTATGAGAAAGCAGATATAAATTTACTTTGCTTCAAAGTATGTTCAAATGGGGAATTTTTCAGATAACATCATTAGATTTTCAGTAATGTTGATTACAGATATGAGTTCATTGTCTAGTGGAAATCCATTTAAAAATATTTATTTTTTAGATCAGTCTTAATTCGTTGAGAAAATTTTGTACTCTCTTCCTATCCCCCCCCTTTCTCTCTCTCTCTCTCTCTCTCTCTCTCTCTCTCTCTCTCTCTCTCTCTCTCTCTCTCTCTCTCTCTCTCTCTCTTCTCTCTGTGCCTCTTTCCAAAATCCTGTGGTCATTCTTTTTCCCTCCGCTCTCCCCCCTCTCCCTGTCTCCCTCTCCCTCCAGACCCCTGCCTTATTTTCCTTTTTCTTAACTGCTTTCAGGGGCTTGGAGGCTGAAGACCAGTCCTGAACTACTGTGGGGGTTGGAGTCCAGTCCAGTCCAGTCCAGTCCAGTCCAGTCCAGTCCAGTCCAGTCCAGTCCAGTCCAGTCAAGTCAAAACCCCTTTAATCATCCCATGAAGGACAATTGCAACACTGACAGGCATACTGATACGAACCATCTCAAAAGACACAAGATAGCTACATTTCATACTTGTTCAAACATTCTAAGATAACTTCAAATAAAAACAACACACACACACCACACACACGCGCGCGCGCGCGCACACACACCTATTATAAACATTTTGGATAAAAGGTGTGGTCTCATACTTCATTGTTCTTTTACAGTGGCTAAGGGCTTTTTGTTTTTAACAGCCATGTAGGCTTTTTTTCCAAACTAAATTGTCCAACATAGTGTCGAGTCAACGCTTCATTTTGACATTGAACTGTATGCATCATACTCCACATCAACCTACTCCTTTCCTGATGTCTACCACTACATAGAGGATTTTTGTTGTTGGAATCATCCCATCCTGGGGTATTTAAAATTTTTTTTAAAGACAATTCTGTAGGACTGGTGTCAAAAGTTTAGTGATGTGTTTCGCAACATTCCAGCAGAAATGTGTGCCATCCTTTTCAAAAGTATTTGGTTTGGGCTACGAGTTTACCATGGGTTTATGAAGCTAGGGGGATACAGAATAAGTTCAGCAGTAGTTGAATGAAAAAAAAACTATCAAACATTTCTGAATCTAGGATTTTTCAGACACAAGACTCGGTTGATTCATGTGGTGTAAACGTTGGTGGTGTTTAGGTTTTTATTTTTTAATTTTTTTTTTATTCGAAGCAACTCTGTGTTCGGTTTGTGTAGTTCTGGTTAGTCTGGAAGAAGTAAAAAAAAAAAAACAACCTGTATCTGTTGTGCAAATTAAGATAGGATATGTAGTGATTTATTGATAGCATGCAACACTTTATTCATTGTAAGTTGGCAAAAACTGGTGTAAAGAAGCTTAAAAAATCTGGCTACCATTTATTTTATGCACACTTACTGTGACAGTTGCCATTGAAATTTCATGTTCCATTACTTGGTTTGGCTGTCTCATGCATGTCATATATAAACAAAATTTTAATTTTTTGCGTGAACTGTTACGTGTGACTAGCTTTAAACAAAGTTTTTATTATTTAAACTCAGATTTTTGTCCATAGCAGAATACTTCCCAACTTATGTATATTCTTACATGTCTGCTTTCACTGAGCTGTGCAGACAATTTAAAAGAAAACCTGTTTTACTTTTGTTTTCTACATTACTGTGCAAAGACCAACAATTTTTTTTTTTAAAAGATTGATTGAAAAATCTAAACAGGAAACAGCAAAAGAGCATTTCATAATATTTTTGTCTCTCAAAGTGAACTATATAAAAGCATATGCCCATAGAAGATTGATGAACATTCATCATGACTTTTGACAGATGAAATCTCTATAGAGTTCCACAAAACGGTCTAGCAGAATGTTTCTGGTAATGATGGAACTTCATATTGCACCCAATTCATTTCAATAAATAAGCTAATATCTCTGTTACAAGTGTTATTACTAAAGCAGTTGCACATTAGATTTTCCGATTTTGAATGCATCTAGTTTGTAAAAGCAATATCCAGACAAACGAAAACAGCTTTGTGTCGGCAGATGTTCGTAAAAATAATATTATATATTATCATAGAGAATATTGATAACTGTGATACAAAAATCCTAAAATCAATTTAAGCTCTAAAAGTTGGAACAGAAGTATAATGATTGGAATAAAATGTTTATTTACTTAATTATTTTGTATGAGTATGTCATAGATATTTAGCTCCAACTTTTTTTCTTTTTCTTTTCTTTCTTTCTTTTTTTTTTTTTTTTTTTTTTAAAGATACAGTCCTCACTGAGACTTCTGTGGTTAAAAGATGCTTCCTTTGGGAGAAAAGACTTTTCAAGAACATTTTAAGATTACATAATTTTTTTTACCCCCCTCCCCATTGTGGCAAGGTGGCAAAAAGAGTAGCCGATAAATACCTATTGGAGATGTGCTAAGTTTTTTTTTCAAGGAGAGAAAGTGTATATATACCACCAAAGAAGGATGGCAAAATTAGACAAATTGTAACTTTTTTTAAGTCCATAAAAAACATTTTGTCAATGTCTCTTTATGCTCGTGCTCATGGCTGGTATAAGGCATTTGCTTTTTGTGAGAATTTTTTGTCGTCAGAAAATAGGTAAATGTGTTCCATAAACTTCATGGTCGTTGGGAAGTGAAGTGTTAATACCTAAAAAAAATGAATTGGAAAATAATCAAATAGGCTTTGATTTTGGCTGAAGTAGACAACTTGCTGAAAAATCCTAAAAATATTTTTGAAAGTTTCCTGGTCATCAGGATTATTAACTGCTGTTATCAAATCTGTACTTTAACCACCAACCTGTCAGGGTATTTCAGAATTTTTTGCTGGTAGAATTGGCAAACAGGTTTTCCAGTATTGGGAGCAAATAATTATGTGTAATGATTTGCCAAGGGTATACCATTCCTGTTGGTATCAAGTCCACCAGTCAGATTTTATGGTAGTTGGAGGCTTTTTTTTTTTTTAAAGAATTTATTTAACAGAACGTTAGTCTTGTATAGCTTTTTGGTGTGCGTGCGTGCGTGCGTGCGTGCGTGCGTGCGTGCGTGCGTGCGTGCGTGCGTGGTGTGTGTGATGTGTGGTGTGTGTGTGTGTGTGTGTGTGTGTGTGTGTGTGGTGTGTGTGTGAAGGGGCTAGTTGTGGGAAGGAGACATGAGGTAGAAGGAGAGGCAGGGAAGGGAAAGGGTGTTCAGCAGGGGATCTGATGCACATGTAGAGCAGTGGGGACACTGATAGAGGGCTGGCTGGTAGACTTTTTTTACGTGGTTTTTGGAGGGCTCATATTTTTCAAGGGATTAATAAATGCCCGAAGCCTGAAATATTTTGACAACTTAACTGAAATTTGTGGACACCCATGTCCAATGTGTAGCCTTGGCTTTTGATAGAACTGGTGATTCTGATTTAAAGCTTCCTGCGATTGCAAGCTACAGACCATTTATTTCTTTGTGTAAACTTTTATTTCAAGGAAAATCGATGAAGTGCTCGTTTGCTTTTTTTCAATCCAGTCTCTGTGTGCACGCGGTTATCCGTTTTAACCGGCACACGATGGCCTACTCGTCTGATACAGGGTCCAGATTTTAATATGCGCCGTAGCATTGTGTCTTTAGCTACATACCAGTTGTCGACCTGCTATTGTGTCCACATGAATTCTAACATTAGACAGACCATCTGACAGACAACCCTTACCTGCTATTAACTTTTTAACACTAACTCTAACAATAACCTCAACACTAACCCTGGCCCCACATGTGGACACAAAAGGCAGGTGGAGAACGGTATATGCTGACACAGTGGCTTAACTTTTTTGGGGGGTGGGGAGGAGGGGCGCAGAATTTTTCGAAATAAGATGAAAGGAAGGGGGAGGGTTTTATAATGTTCTGGTATAATTATAGTGATGGGGAAAGAGGTGTGAAGACTGAGGATGGGGATAGGGGACAGGCAAACTTCTGATTAGCTTCAGGGGTGGGTGGAGGTGGGGGGCAGTTCAGAAAGTGTACTTAAAATCTTGAGTAGGAGGCTGTTGGGTTTAGAATGCACGATGGAATAATCAGTTGAAGGGTATGAATTTTAGAATTTATTTAAAATCGGCGCTGGTTTCAGAATGCATTTATGATCATTGGGAGAAGGTGCTGGGAGACTTATAATGCATTACAGAAATGGGGCGTTCTTGAAAAGCAAGGATAGACTGTCTGTCCAGGTTGTGTGTGTGTGTGTGTGTGTGTGTGTGTGTGTGTGTGTGTGTGTGTGTGTGTGTGTGTGTGTGTGTGTGCGCGCGTGCGCGCGCGCGCGCGCGGTGCTTGTGTGATAGGATTTGTGTGACAGGATTATCTAGGGAATGGTATACCTCGGGTATCTATCATCACCAGTGTGTGCTACATTGTGCAGCCTACCCAACAGTCCACACCCTTGTGTGTGTGGTTTTATATTTTGGGGGGTGGAGATAAGTGGAGAATAGCACTTGCCCAAATCACATGAAGTTAAAATTCTGCATGCCTGTGTAGTTTAAAAGAAACAGCTGGTTATGCTTATGTAACCAACACTGACTTTAAAAAAAACCTGGCCATTGCTTTTTTAAAAGCTGGAGGTGTAAGAAGGATTGGAATGTAAAATTAAGAAGTTACGGTATTTTGATTGTGAAAAAGAGCGGCATATATCTTAAAACTTGAGTTTCTTTTTCCATTGGTTATTGGGGTACGGTACTGATCAGAACACTCACTTTCCCAAAGTTAAGGTTAGGAGCATTGAGCAGGATTACCATGCAGATGAGTAACCTTTTACCATCTTGGCTTTAAGTTACCCAGCTGTAAATGGGTACCTAACATCTTTAGGGACAGGAAAGATGAAGCAGCGAGGGAGAGAAGATGGGCGCCGCCCTCAACATGCTGGCCCCTAGAAAAGCTGAGGGCTCTGTTACCTAACTCCCCAACTACCACCTAGGTTATGGAAACACTTTTGCCTTTACCTTTTTTTTTCTAAAAAATGTGGTATGAGAAATGTTTGCCTTTAATGTTATACGTAGATTGTAGGACTGCAGATATGTTATTGGTGCGTCTTGTTCCCTGATTTCCTTGTCTTTTGCTTTGCTGTAGCTCAGGGACATGCTCGTTACCCAGGTCATAGCACTCCCAGCCCATTGATAGACTGCTCCACCTGCATCTCTCCCAGCAGTCTTTGATTTCAATTATTTTGTCAGCGCAAATGTGACGCTCCACCACGAAATGAGTGGCTTAGCACCTCATTCACTTTTCAGCTAGAAGCCATTTTAGGCAGGTGGGGATCAGGTTATCAGTTTTAAGACTTTGATTGATTATAAAACTATAGCCTTTATTGTACCGTGTAATGAAATATCAAGGCATAATTTTGTTTCCTTTTGCTTTTAAATTTAAAATACCCAAGCCCTCATTCTGACCACCTATTAGGATGCTAAACTTGCCAATTTATCATTTTGTCACTTCCTGCAGTCTACCATTTCAATATGTGATAACTGTTGATAGAATTGTTTGATTTTAAATTTCTTTTCTGTATAGTATAGCTATTTAATTGTAGATTAATATGTCGATAACTTAAAATTGTCCTGTGGTGCAATGCGACTCATTATGTGATGGAGCGTCACAAATGTATTAATCAGCCTTTTTTGTTTTTTTGTTTAGTTAAATCTGTAAAGGAACCCGAATGGAAAAAGTCTATAGAGGCCCAATGTAATTTAAAAAAAAAATGGAGACAAACAGAAAAAGAGATGAATACAAAACAAAAATTTTAATATGAAATGGAGAAAAGTGGTTGGAGCCCCCCCCAAAAAATGAGTGTATTGGCAAGACTAAAATGACAGATTTCACATCAATCATCCCTAATTGCTGTAGGATTTCTTGTGTGCTTTTGTGAATTTGTCTGTAAACCTTTCTATGTATCTGTTCTGTAATGTTTTGCTGCAAGTATGAAACTTCACTTCAAATGTGTATATTCCAAAAATCCAGTGTACCAAATATTGTGAAATAATGTGTTCTAGCAGATCTCTGATAATACAGTGGGGTACAGGGGTTTTTTTTTTTTTCCAGCCCTTCTTGCTAAATTAATGCTTTCATAAAACGTGGGTCGTGTGAAACTAAAAAACTGAGCATGTGTGGGTTTGTTTTAGTGGCTGGTCGTAGACTGTAAACGTGTAGTTGTACGAAACACTTAGCGGTATGAACGTTTGTTTTTTTGTGTGTGCTATAATTTTAAAAAAATTGCACCTCAGAAAGGAATACTAGTGGACAGTCAGTCTTGTACTAAAAGTACTTGCCTTTTCCAGTCATCGGCTTTTAGGTCCATATTTTGACATTTTGTATGAAAAAAATCACTATAGCTTTCTTGGATTTAATTATGAAAAGCTGGTGCTTTTCATCCTTACTTTTTTGATTACTCAATTTGAGGTACTGAGCAAAAACGGAGGTAATTTATAGCTGATGCCCTTTTCCTTTTCATTGTATCTGGTAGAATGTGGGTATTGTCCATGGGGGTGTAACCCTCTGCTTATAAAAACATTCCTACACAGTCCGTCATTTTTTTGTAGCAACTTCATGATTTTGCTCGTGAAGCATTTGTCTGTATTGGGCTTATCTGTTGCCCAGCTGTAAGGGACACGAGTTTGTTGTGTGGTTTCTCTTCCACCATTAGCTTGTTTTTGACATTTTTTCCTGCATAAACAGCAAGCATAAAATAGCACTAAATATGACCCAGTAAAACTCTTTCGGCCAAGCATAACATTGCCCTTTCTTGAATAAGTCACCAGGTGCTTTTGCATGTATGTTTTTTTCCCCAGTAATGGTGGAAATTTGAATTTTTTGGTCTTTATCTGGGCAGTTGTGTAATTGGTTTGGTTGATGTAACCATTTCAAGCATTGCCTATTTGTTCACCTTCAGATGAAGGACGGTGTGATGTGTGTGTAGCTTGTTGCCTGTATTATGTCTTATAACAACCTGAAGGTGTGGCTTAAACATTTTTTAAATTGTCCTTTTTGTGTGAAGTTCTTAGTAGTTTTGCATTGTACCGATAGACTTGTTTAAATTATGCAGTTAGTATATTTCACTTGTTTGCTGCCCCCTCCCCCTATTTTATTACTTCAGGGTTAAAATATTTTTATGTGCATTATTTTATAATGTACATTGAAGCTGATTTTAGTTAAATTTACTCCACATTTACCAGTAGCATGTACATTTTTTTTCGCTTTTAAAGGAGTTGTAGAAAATGTTGCGTGTTCCCTTTAGGTTAACAAAAATGTTTCCTGTAACCAGTATTGCTTCCATTTTTCATGTATGTTATGGCAGCCTTGTACAAACGTTGTGTACCTGAAGAAAGGTAGGTGGTGAGCACACACCACTGGCACTTGACTGCCCAACTGACTTTTTTACTGAGGAAAATACAAGGTTTGCACAACTTACAAAGCTGATATTTTGTACATACTTACTTGGGTGTATGTATTCTGGCTGTAAAGATAACACGGCTGGAGTTTAGCTTTTTGTCACTTCTGTGTTTTAAAAGCGTATTGGATTGAACAATGTGGACTGAACTATTTAAAAAATCGTGTAAGAATTCAAAGTCAGTTGGTCGGCCATTGTGTCACTGCTGGTCAGAGCATTGGGAAAAACCTACCTCCCCCTTTAGCCAAAAAAAAGGCTGGAGTTAGGGTTGGGTAGCCGGCTCCAGCTGAAATAGAACAAAATTTAAAACTTCAGGACAATTTGCTATGACTCAAAAAGGCTACTTTTTATCATTTTAAACTGTGTTCAATATTTTAATGGACAAAGTATTTAATTTCATTGATATTTGTTGAATCAAACATGTTATGACAGTTTGGCTTATATCATAAAAACGCGTGCATGTGTGGCTTTTTTTTTTTTTTTTTTTTTTAACCGTGTTCAATAACTTAATAGAATAGTATCAAATTAATTGATAATGTTTTATGTTAATACAGTTAGGTTAATGTCATAAAATTGCGTGCGCATGTGTTCAAATGTTTTTGTGTTGTGTGTGTGTGTGTGTGTGTGTGTGTGTGTGTGTTGTGTGTCGTGTGTCTGTGTTGTGTCTGTGTGTCTGTGTGTCTGTCGTGTCTGTGTGTCGTGTGTGTGTCTGTGTGTGTGTCTGTGTCTGTGTGTCTGTGTCTGTGTGTCTGTCTGTGTGTCTGTGTTGTGTCTGTGTGTCTGTGTGTGTCGTGTTCTGTGTGTGTGTCTGTGTGCGGCGCGCGCGCGAGAGAGAGAGCCATGTGTGAGTGTGGATGTGTGGGCATACTTGTGCCCATAATTTTACAAGGGTGAGTTTATTGACTGGCTGAGGTAATGCACACTTGTGGATGTCTTTTATATCGTGAGGGTGGGTGCTGATGTAGGAGGACTGTGTTGTGGTACATATCCGTGATATTAGGTTTACATGTTGACTATTTTTATGTATGGCTTGTAACCCGCCTGGATTTTCTGTCCATGAGATAAAGTATTTGAATGAAAATGCTTTAGTATTTTCAATATTTGTTCCCATAATTGAATAAAACCATTTTTTCCACTAGAAAAACATTGTCGTATGTTGATGCAAAGTATTACAAACATGACCATAAATAAAACTTGATCAAGGTTTTTGTTTCGAGTTTCATGTATGAATGACTGGAGTATGTAAAGATATTTGATGCATGTGCACTTTTTCTCGGTACTTCTCTCTATGGCTACCCCTCTCTAGTGTCTCAATCTCTCCCCCGTTATCTACATTTAAATGTAATCAACACGCTGACAATATACAGAGGTACTCCAATGCCTTTACAACACTCGGGCACTATTAACCCATGGTAAATCAAGTTCCCCCAAGCTTGGATTTTAAAGGTCACACAGCTGTGTTAGCTTGCAGGTCATGTAGTATCTAGTATAGACTGCCAGCGGAATTTTTTGGGGTTGATTTTCACAGATTTTGTAAAGTACGAAAAAAAGCACTTTGTCGCTGTTTTTCTTTGGTTTGAGGACATCAGCAATACCAGGTAGTTACGACAAAGTTTGAAATGATCATCAAATGAGTATTGCTTGTGTTCCTACGGAGTTGACCCCGCGCATGCATATTGCGGTTAGGAAGCTAGCAGACAGCAAAGGACAGAAGGGGTACTGTGTGTGTTACAAAAACAAACAACCCCCGTGAAACTTACCAAATTTGTGCAAAAATCACATGAATTTTGATTCAGAAGCTAGTCTTTTCACAAAAAAATGTTTTTAAAAAATGCTGTGGGTGTCTTAGTACGTGCGGTATGAATACGAGTCGTATAGAAAAACGGAACAGAAAAACTACCAATTTCTAACACGGGTGTGTA
>CM060328.1:1497894-1512894 GCA_030674155.1 Stramonita haemastoma | reverse complement strand
GAAGAGGGAGGATAGAAGATTGAATATTCGAACAGACAGACCTGGACCTGGGGGTGGGGTGAGGGTTGGTCATGTCAACCGACGGAAGACAGAGCTGGGTAAGGAAACACCGCATTCTTTCATGACCAACAGAGAGAGAGAGGAGAGAGAGAGAGAGAAGAGAGAGAGAGAGAGAGAGAGAGAGAGAGAGAGAGAGAGAGAGACGAAGACAGACAGACAGAGAAGACAGAGAGAGAAGAGAAGAGAAGAGAGAGAGAAGAGAAGAGAGAGAAAGAGAGAGAGAGAGGGAGGGGGGGGGGGGGGGGGAGAAGAGAGAAAGAGAGAGGATTTCTGCAGAAATTTCAGAGGGGGATAAATTATTTATATTCAAAGAACCAGAGAGGGGGGGGGGGGCGTATGTCAAACCAGAAAACACACGAGCTGGGTAGATAAACCCAAACATTCTTTCCATATTCTCAACTTATTCTCTCGAGTTTAAAACAACAAAAGCAGTTTGTTTCAAAGCGGAACAGACTGTATTGCCATTAAGAAAAAAACAACCCACAAACAAGTTTTGATAATAATGATGAAGAAAATGACACAAGAACCGATTTTTCAACAATGGTTTTGCAAAAAAAATGACGTAAACCGCGAAAACATGTGAGTGCGCGCGTACACGCGCAAGCGTGTGTGTCTCTAAGTTTCTGTCTATATCCCTCTGTCTCTGTCTGTTTGTCTGTTTGTCTGTCTGTCTGTCTGTCGGTCTCTCTCTCTCTCTCTCTCTCTCTCTCTCTCTCTCTCTCTCTCTCTCTCTCTCTCTCTCTCTCTCTCTCTCTCTCTCTCTCTCTCTCTCTGTGCCAGCCTCTGTCTCTCTTTGTCTTTGTGTCTGTCTGTCCCTCAATCACTGTCCATTTATCAGCATGTTCTCTTTACCCCTCCCCCCCTCTCTTGCCCCCTTCCCTCTCACTGACCCCACCCCCTCCCCTTGTAGTGATTGCAGACCAGCTAAGTGTGGTGAAACAGCAGGATCATCAATCCTGACTCTAACCACTGGTCCCCGGGACACCCCAAACCAGGGCCGACAATCAGTGTCACGACCACTGTCCTGGCTGTCACGACAGTGCAGGGACATACCACTGTCAATGCAGTCACGACAGTAAAGGGACATACCACTGCCATTGCAGTCACGACAGTACAGCACACAGCACAGCTGTCTGACAGACTACCACTGTGTTAGAACAGCCTGGTGCCGTGGTCAGAGCCTTGTGCTTGTGATGTGATGATAACTAAAGGCCCGAGTTCATGTACCCACTTCTTTCTTCTTCTTCTTCTTCTTCTTCTTCTTCTTCTTCTTCTTCTTCTTCTTCTTCTTCTTCTTCTTCTTCTTCTTCTTCTTCGTCTTCGTCTTCGTTCTTCTTCTTCTTCTTCTCCTCATTCTCTATCTTCTTCTTCTTCAAACGCTCAGACAGCATCTACTATTTACTGTCACATGAGAGAAAATGCGCTGTGCTGCCGTTGAGCGCCTGACAAGTCAGACCCAGTACACCCGACTTCGGCGTGGGAGACAATTGTTATCTTTTAAGTCTTTGTGGAAAAACAGGCAGGAGAATGGACAATGACAAGAAGAATATGACAGGAAGAAAAGGAACAAGGCAGAAACGAAGAGAGGGATAGAAAAGAGGGAATTCCCAGCACAGAAATTCCAGAAGGTGGGGATGCTATTCATATTGATAGACCCCCGGCATCCCCACGGGGGATAAGGATTTTTATGTGTCAAGCTGGTATGGAGTGAGACCTGGGCACCCTACAAGGACAAGAGTCCAGTTTTAATCCCCACAGCACTGGGCAGAGTTAGCGTTAATCTTCTAGATAAAGAGGATAAGGTATTAACGTGTATGAAAGCTGTGCTGGACATTTTTGCATACGGGATCTTAGTTTATTGATAAAGTTAAAGGTAAAGGTGTCCCATAACCTAGGCATTTATAGGGGAACGAACCATCAGAGACCTCGGCTTCTCTAGGGGCCAGCATATTGAGGGCGGCGCCTATCTCCTCTCCCTCGCTGCTTTATCTTCCCTGACCTTAAAGAGGGCAGCTACCCATTTACAGCTGGGTGAACCGTGGGACTGTACTGAAGCCAAGGCGCGCAAACGGTCACCCATCCACTTGGTAACCACGCTGGACGCTGCTTAACTTGACCTGGGGAAAGCGAGCGCTCTGACCACTTTGGTTTATTGGCTGATCCCAAAAGACTTTCCAGAAGTGGACAAAGTACCAATCTGAACTCCAAGGGGGACAATCACTTCCAATGGACACTTCGGACTTCGACTAGCGCTTTCATGATAACTGTCACTTATCACGAATATGATTCTCATACGGACTTCTTAAACTGCCACTTTCCCTCCCTCCCTCCCTCCCCCCACATCCCAACCCATTCCCCTAGTGTGCCTCTGTACAGGCTGTAGTTAGTCTACGCAGAGTGTGAGCCCCTGCCAAAAGGGAGAACTGGGCTAATATAGTCTCTTCATAGTGTCAGTCTGTTGATCTGTGGTCTGTCTGTCTGTCTGTCTGGATTTTATTGTTGTTTTGATGTTTTTTTGCTTTACAGTCTTGATGCTTTATGTTTTATTCTCCTTTTCGGTTCTGGCATCTTTCACCCTCTGTCTGTCTGTCTGTTTGTTGATCTGTCCGTCTGTCTGTCTATCTGTCTGTCTGTCTGTCCCCCCCTCTCTCTCTGTGTGTCGACTGCTTGTTCATTTCTCTGCCCTTCTCTCTATTTCTGCCTGTTTTTCTCGGAGTTACCACCTCACCTCTTATCTCCCTGTACTTTTCTCCCTAAATTCAACACCCCTTCCCTCGCCCCCCCACCCCACCCAGTGCCCCACATGCCCCTTCCCGCCTTTCTCTCTGTCTGAGTCTTTCTTCATTATCTTTATCGTCACTGTCTTTTCTTCTTTTGACCCCTCCTCTCCCCATGGCTAGTTGGCAGGCTGTATGTACAGAAGGTGATGTTGACAGAGTCAGACAGGACTTGCTCATAAACCCACACACACCTTTGATGGCTGGCTCAAGATGACAAGGCAGCTTGCATTTTCACTAATTTGTTGTCAGGACAGTCAGCGAACGTCGTTATGTCATTACCTAACTTGTTGTTCTTGACGAGGAGGCTGTTATCTTCTGTCTAATGAGCTTACAGTACAGCACCTCCACTGTCCCGCCCTGAACACATTTAGGAAGCATTCGTCATACAAGCAATGCTGTTTCTAGGTTGTTTGGGACGCAGTTTTTAAAAGTTTTTGGAGTTTGGTTTCAATGAAACAGTGATTCAGAGAGAGAGAGAGAGAGAGAGAGAGAGAGAGAGAGAGAGAGAGAGAAGAGAGAGAGAGAGAGAGAGAGAGAGAGAGAGAGAGAGAGAGAGAACCCTAAGCAGCACAGATAAATAAATAGGGAGAACAATAGCAGGCTAATGCCTAGCTTAGGACAGATGTCTACTCCGGAGGAAAGAATTTTTGATCAGGACTACAAGGCTTTCACCACTGGGCTGTCCTGCCATATTTGGGGGATTGGTGATGTGCTTCTTACATTTTGTCGTAGGTTTGGCAGCGACTTCATAACACACACACACACACACACACACACGCACGCACGCACGCACGCACGCACGCACGCACGCACGCACGCACACACACACGCACACACACACACACACACGTATACACCACCACCACCACCAGCTATACCACCACATCCCACCAACACATACATACGCGTGCAAACGCGCACACCCACGTACACGCAACCACTCGCATTGTACAGATCTTTAATTTCACCTTGTCAAAAGCCCATCACCCACAAACAGACACTTAAGTGAACAAAGGAAGATGATATTAGTTATTCTCTTTGTTTCGTTCTTTTAGTTCTCTTTTGTTCTTGGATTAGTATCTGTCTCACCGCTTTCTCTCTTGCTCTTTGCCCACGGTAAAATGAAGACCCCCCCACCCCCTTTCCTTGCAAATGAAACCAAAACACAGCACAGAAGGAAAAACTAGTTCAGCCCCCAAACAGCAATCAGTTTGTCTCTTGAGCTCCAACTGTGTACTGGAGAGGCGATAGGGTTCCCGCATTTCGTAATGTTGTGTGTGTGTGTGTGTGTGTGGTGTGTGTGTGTGTGGTGTGTGTGTGTGTGTGTGTGTGTGTGTGTGTGTGTGTGTGTGTGTGTGTGTGTGTGTGTGTGTGTGCTGTGGTGTGTGGTGTGTGTGTGTGTGTGTGTGTGTGTGTGTGTGTGTGTGCTGTGGTGTGTGCGTGTGTGTGTGTGTGTGTGTGTGTGTGTGTGTGTGTGTGTGTGTGTGTGTGTGTGTGTGTGTGTGCGCGGTGTGTGGTGTGTGTGAGCGCTATACAGTGTGTGTGTGTGTGTGTGTGTGTGTGTGTGTGTGTTTGCGTGCTATGCATATATGTGTGCGTGCGTATATGTGTGTGTGTGCACGCTATGCATGTATGTATTTGTGTATATGCGTGGGTGTGTGCACGCGCTATGCATGTGTGCGTGTTCGTACGTGTGCACTCGCACGTGCATGAATGTGCATACATTTATGCATACATGCGTGTATGTGTATTTTCAGAGGGACAGACAGACAGACAGGCATACAACCACCTGCTTCGTCGACTTGATCACCTAAAACCCAGTTAGTCTGCCGCGATACCTCCGCCTACTGGCTTCTTCATGTTTTCACACACACGCACACACACACACACACACACACACACACACACACACACACACACACACACACACACACACACACACACACAACACACACACACACACACAACACACACACACACACACACACAACACACACACACACACATACATACACACTCACACACACACACACTAACACATACACACACACATTCACACACACAACTAAAAAACACACACACACAACTAAAACACACACATATACACACTCACACATACACACACATATACACACATACACATACACACACACACACACACACACACACACACACACACACACACCACACACACACTCACACATAACGTGGGTACAAACATTGTGCAATACATATTCCCCTTACCCCAGTTTTCGCCCTTACCACAGCTAGTAACTTTGTTCTTTTTCTTTCTTTTCTTTTCTTTTTTCTTCTTTTTCTTTTCTTTTCTTTTTTCGTTGCAGTGAAGGTAACAGACAACTCTCCCACACTTCCTAGAAAAATTGATTTTTTGAAAAAGAACCCCGATCTTTTTCTTTTTGGTTGCGCTTTTGACACCTGCTGTGAAGCAATAGGTTTTTCTGGTTTCTTTATCTTTTGTTTGTTTGTTTTTTCTTTTTTCGTCTTCTTGTTTCTTCAGAACGAGAAAAGAAAGGGAGGGAATTGTGTTCTGACAGAAAGGAGCAACATAAACAAGCTACACATATACCCTTCATGTTTCAATGCGTGTTGTGATGTTTTTCATATCAGGCAGTAATTTGTTTGTTGTGTTTGATGTTGCGGGGTCATTCGCCTGCCTACAGAAAAAGTGGGAGAGGTTTCTGGTTCAGATCTTGTTCGCCCCCCTGTGCTTGTTTTCTTTTTTAGCCCCTAAACTTTTGGGTGTTGGTCAGGGTTCTAGTCTTTCGGGTTGTTTTTTGTTTCTTTGCTACATTTCCGAGGTTCACCGATTTTGAAATCTTGCACATGTGACCGTTTTTTACCCGCCATTAAGGTAGCTGCACTCCGACTTCGAGGTGGTGTCTAAACACAACTTTGTGCATTAAAAAAAATCTCATCCCTTCCTACCTGCACGAAATGATCCACTCTTCCGAAAGGCGGAACAGGTTTTTAACGTATGAGCAAGATGTTCTTCGTGCACTGGCACAGAGTGTCTTGGTTTGAAAGTGTAATTGGAAGGATTTGGGGGGGGGGGGGGGGGGGGGGGGATAGTGCTGTTGTTAATCTCAGGGGAAAATCCCTAAAACGGGCTATGGTAGTGGCTCAATCTCGGGCCCTCAGATCACAAGCGCAACACTCTAACCACGAGGCCAACCTGCCCCCATGTCCTCCGGTAACAACGCCTATGTTTTGGAAAAATGAAAACGAAAATGAACTTAATGCAGTAGAATAAATGTCTTTAATAATCTCCAGAAGAAATAACGACATAGGTGTAGAAAAGACAACGATGTTCACTTTAGGAGAGAAAATATGAGGGTGTAGTGTGGCAGTGCAGTGCGCTTCTTTCAAGAATGACAATCCTCGTTTTACTTAGATTGAGTATTTGCTTTGGGATGCAATAGGATACGACACGACAAAGAGAGAGAGAGAGAGAGAGAGAGAGAGAGAGAGAGAGAGAGAGAGAGAGAGAGAGAGAGAGAGAGAGAGAGAGAGAGAGAGAGAGAGAGAGAGGAGAGAGAGAGAGAGAGAGAGAGAGAGAGACAGACAGACAGACAGACAGACAGACAGACAGACAGACAGACAGACAGACAGACAGAGACAGAGACAGACAGAGAGACAGAGACAGAGACAGAGAGACAGAGAGAGAGAGAGTCAGAGAGAGAGACACAGAGAGAGACAGAGAGAGACAGAGACAGAGACAGAGACAGAGATACAGACAGACAGAGAGAGAGAGAGAGAAGAGGAGGAGAGAGAGAGGAGAGAGAGAGAGAGAGAGAGAGAGAGAGAGAGAGAGAGAGAGAGAGAGAGAGAGAGAGAGGAGAGAGAGAGAGAGAGAGAGAGAGAGAGAGAGAGAGAGAGAGAGAGAAGAAGAAGAAGAAGAAGAGAAGAAGAAGAAGAAGAAGAAGAAGAAGAAGAAGAAGAAATTTTCATATACCTTGACAAACACTGAACTGTTTATGCAACCTCTACCGAAACACGTGTGAGTCAAATCGATGAGGTTGCGTAATATTTCAACCTTTGTTGGACTTTTTTGGACCTCCACTACTTTAAAAACCCCCAACTTTCTCGGTAAGTTTACAACCAGCTGATTTCACCATGCATATATCTTCCCCACTTGGCCTCGTTGTGTCAAACCTGTAGAGCCTAGAGCTATGGCCACCTGCAGGACACTGAAGCCACAGAACAAACAAGCAAAATCAGTCCCCCCCTCTACTTTTTATTTTTTATTCTAATTTTATTCTTTTTATGTCGAGAATAAGGTAATAAGCCTGCATGTGATTTTTTAAACACCAAGTGTCCGTGTATATGTAGTTTTGTCAATTTTGCCATCCGTTCTCACCGGCACACGATGGCCTACTCTTCCGAAAAGCGGAACGGGTTTTAACGTGTGCGCAAGATGTTCTGCATGTATTCGCACACATAACCTCGGTTTATAGTCCTATCCGAAAGCAAAACCAAACATTGCGTATTCTATGATAAAATAATACAGATTACAGAATTTATGAAAATATGGCAGGAGTTTTTAACAGAACTGATTAACCCCCCCCCCTCCAAAAAAAAAAGCAAACAAGCTTACACACACACACACAAATGAATTTCGCAAAAAAACCCCAGCAAACAAAAACCAGCCAACCAATCAAAAATCCAAATTCACACCACCAGCTGGGTACCCCTCCCCTACTGTCTCTTTTCCCTCCCTACTTAACGAAAAGTAAACCAGAATGCGATTAAAGAAAACAAAGAATAAAGATCTTTGTTTTAAGAGAAATCTTTGTTGAACCCTCCAGGCAGTGAAGAACCGTCAGAATCCTGTTCCTGCTGTGACTCCCACAGTGACATGCGCAGCTGCAAGATTCACAACCGGAAGTTTGTAGAGAGAGAGGAAAAATCCTGGGAATCCAGGCCATAATCCATAGTCGTAGATACGATTCGGAATGCCATGAATAGTGGTTAAGTAGTTTTAAAGAGAACACAGCCGATGATAAAGTCAGAAATACGGGGTTTAAATCCCTTCCAGAACCCGCCTTTCCGTCCAGCTCATCAGATCATTTGGTACTAGTCTTCCCCATAGGAACGAAATCCATATAGCAGGATTTATTTCTGCACATGTAAAAAAACCCATAGCAACATGACAACCATCTTTGGCAAAGTGGAGCATTATGGTGTGTATGTATACCGCAGCCATTACAGGCGTGCACCTACTCTGCCCTGGATGGGTTTGTAACATGTGCATAAGATGTTATATCTGCATTCACACACACACAACTTCTTTTTTCTGAGTGGATAGACGTTAAACACACACACACACACACATGCACGCACGCACGCACGCACGCACGCACGCACGCACACACACACACACAGAGGACATTTATTTATAGTCTCCTGTTGAAAGATTTGCAGAAAACTAGTCATACACAATGTTACCTAAGGGGAAAGGGATGGGGTGTGGAATCTCGTTACGGGGGACTCGAACCCGTGCCCTCTAGATTACAAGTCCTACACTCTGACCACAGAACCAGCTATCCTCCCCACCCCATTCCTCCACATCTCAAAAAATATTAATTTTTTCCCCAACATAAAAAGACACTGCATGACGTTGTGGCTAACACTACATCACGATGTGGCTAAGTGTGAATTATGACCAAAGTGGTGTCGTGTCTGAGATAATTGGGTTAGGATTAGGGATGGGAGGGAGGGCGGCAAGCTGGTGTGACACCACTGCTGGCTATTTTCACATGGCGGAGAAAAAAAACAAAAAAACCCAAACACTTTATCATATGGCTCTCGTTTTATCATCGTCAATTTTCCTCCTGTTTTTAACTACAGTCAACAGCGCAGTTGCAGCTGCATGAAGTATGTATGGATGGATCAGAACGGAAGCAAAAACTCTTAAAACAACATAACCAACAAAAAAGTAAAAAAGCCAGCCAGCCAGCAAGCAAGCAAAGCCTGACCAATTGCAAAGATAGTACAGTCTATCTTTTGTTTTGTAATGTGTTGTATTGCAGTGTGTTGCATTGTATTGTGTTGTGTTGTATTGTATTGTGTTGTATTGTGTTGTGTTGGATTGTGTTATGTTGTATTGTACTTTGTTGCAATGTGTTGAAAGGTATTGTATTGCAATAGATTTCATCGCATTGTATCGTATTGCATTGTAATGTGTTGCAATGTATTGCATTGCATTTGTTGTATTTCGTTGCATTGAATTGTATTGCACAGTATAATACTGTATTGCATTATGTTGGTTTGTTTTGCATTGTAGTGAATTGTTGTAGTGCATTGTATTGAATTGTGTTGTATTGTGTTCCTTGTATTGCAGTCAATTATTGCAGTGTGTTGCAAGAATTATGATGAACTGTATTGCATTGTGTGTACTTATTGTAATGCAACTGTATTGCATTAAATTATATTGCATTGCGTTGTCTTGTATTGCATTGTATTAGAAACCAATTTCAGTCACAGCGGTTTTTTCATAAAATTTGCTGCCTTTCCTGGGGAGAGTACGTCGCCACAAGAGGCGCGCCACTCTTTTTCATGTTTGGTTATTTTCCTGTCTGCATTTGCATTTCTTTCTCCTGGAAAGGGACTTTTCCCACACAGCTTTGCCAGGGATAGCTCTCATGCTGCCGGAGGTTCTTATACGTGCACTGAATGTCTGTCGCACACAGGACCTCAGTTTATCGTATCTTTTCGAAAGACTAGAACCCAGACTACCACTCAGAGTGTAGGGAATGGGGAAAAAGTTTTCAGAACCAAACAAGGAACGAACTCAAGTCTTCTCGCTTTGTAGACAGATACGCTTGTGCTACCTATAGTCCACCTTGTTTGCCACTAACACAGAGACAAGCAAACAAGCAAAGAAAGAAAAAGGAAGGAAAGAAAGAAAGATAAAAACAAATGAAATAAACAGAGTCACTTGACATCTTGATCAAATGATAATTTGTGACAAAACAAAGCGGGCAAAGGCAAAGAAGCGTGCACACACCAGTTCCACATACAGTAAATGGAATCGTTCATTTAGATACAGAACACAACCAACGCATGTCTGTATTAAAATAAGCACCCCCAAAAAAACAACAACAACAAAACCCCAACAAAACAACACTAGAACATCGAATCCCCTGACACTAATGGCACTCACGCTCAATTGCCGAGTGTTTGTTTTCGATGTTTTCAAACTGGCTGTATCGTAATTTGATACACTCACAACTCTCCCGCCCCCTCCTCCACCTCCCACCCAATTATCCAAACCATTTTCTGTACAAACTGTCCGACCCCCCCCCCCACCTCCCTGATCCCCTGGACGATCTGAAAACAGATCCCAATATAACAAAACAGTAAAAGTGCACAATATTAAAAACGAAATGATGAGAACACCTCCTCCCCCTGAAGAAATAACCCCCCCCCCCACACCACCCCCAGTGTCCCTGCAGACAACGAAACGAAACACACACCCCCTTCATCTGTCAATAAGTGAATTGGGATCTCTGTCTGTCTGGCCCTGTTTTGTCTGTCTGTCTGTCTGTCTGTATATCTTGCTTCCTGGCTCACTGGCTCCTCCTTCTCTCCATCACTCTCTCACTCTCTCCATGTTTTTGTTTTTGGCTTTTTGTTGTTGTTATTTGATATCGCTATCACTGGTATACTTTTTCTTTTGCTACGTGATTGATGTCAGTATATATATATATATATATATATATATATATATATATATATATATATATATATATATTATATATATATATATACTTTTGTTCTATCTTGTCTTTCTGTCTTTCTACACACACACACACACACACACACACACACACACACACACACACACACACACACACACACACACACACACACACACACACCACACACACAGAGTAAGAGTAGGCCTGCGACAGAAATTTTAAAAAGGTAAATGATCATCAACATGCACTTCCTCGTTAGCAGTGTATCTTGCAAGCCGACTGTTAGTGGTCACAACACATCGATAGATCAATGAAACAACCACCCCTTTCTGGCGTAAACACTAAGCCAATGAAACAACCACCACTTTCTTACGTAAACACTAAACCTCGTCAAGCAATCCCCTCATGTGAGCAACCATTGTGACACAGATACGTCAGATTACGTCATAGCTTTGTCCAGAGTGCAGCCATTAATTTGAAGTACAGCCTTTGTGCAGACGCCGCTTGTATGAACAGTTAAGGTTATTATCCTTTGATAGTTACACAGCGCTCACTGAAGTTGGCTTGCCGAGGTGGTTATAGCGTTGCAGATGTAACTTGATGGTCATGTAAAGGTTCCCTTAGAGGGTGTAGTCGTAATTTGATGATAATGTCAATGTTTGGTTACAGCAGAGTAAAATATAATCTGATGGTAATGTTAATGTTTGGATACAGCAGCAAAGTAGATAATACTCTGATGGTAATAAATGTGGAGGTTTGGTCAGAGCATCATAGGTATAATCTCAAACATATGATCTCTATATCTCATACAGAGATAATTTCGGCATCTCATGCAGAAATCACATCACTAATAAGCAAGTAAAAACCAGATTTAAAAACGCCATCGGTCCATATGAAGAGCTCCTGACTTCTGTGAAAAAACGCAAGCTAAAGTGGTACGGGCACGTCACATGATCATCTGGACTGGCCAAGACTGTCCTACAGGGAACAGTACAAGGAGGGAGACGAAGAGGCAGACAGAGGAAAACGATGGGAAGACAGCATCAGAGAGTGGACTGGTCTTGGGTGGAACGATCTGCTACGGAAAGTAGAGGACCGTGGGGAGTGGAGGAAGCTGGTTGCAAAATCTACTTCAGTACCCCCACGGTCTACAGGACTACAGGACAGGTGAAGGTGAAGGTGAAGGGTATAAACTGATGGGGGGAAAAGGACGGCCTGAACAGGAGTGAAAGAAGGAAATGTTCACCTTCTACACCTGTGATTTACAGGAGAGAGAGAGAGAGAGAGAAGAGAGAGAAGAGAGAGAGAGAGAGAGACAGAGACAGAGACAGAGACAGACAGACAGACAGACAGACAGACAGGACACAAGCAACCCCCCCCCCAGAAAACAAAGAGAAAGGCTTGAGAAACAAACAAACAACCCCCCCCCCCCCCCCCCCCCTAACAGAACAGCTTTACTATCCAAACGTAAATTTGCTACTGTCTTCCCCCCTCCCTCCCCACCTCCCTCTCTACCGCACCTCCCCCTGTCCCTTTTCCTACCAGTGTATAAACTGAAGCAGCAGTAAGGTGCAATTGAGGGGGGGGAGGGGGAGGGGGGTCACCCGGAGTCACAGCCCAGGCTATCATTGCCCTATCAACGTGGGGCACAGCGGCAATAACGATAAATTCTCTCCACATCTCATCCTTGCTGTTTATTTTCCAATAACCACACCACCACCACCACCACCACCACCACCACCACCCACCACCATCATCATCATCATCATCATATCATCATCACCATCATCCATCATCATCATCATCATCATCATCATCATCTCATCATCATCATCATCATTTCTTGCTGATGACGAACGAACGCTATCATAGCCGAGTGGTTAAGACTATTCCACTTCAGTCCCATGGGTCGATGACGTCGTGCGCGGGTTCGAATCTTGACGGTGTCTGGTGGATTAAGGGTGGAGATTTTTTTTTTTGATCTCCCGCCAGGGTGCAGACCTGCCAGTGCCTTCTTTACTTATGTGCATATACACAATCATGCAGAAGATCAAATATGCAATATATTATTGCATTTATAATATGGATTCTCTCTCTCTCTATTTTATTGACTAATTATCTTTTTTTGCTGCCTCATATTAAAGATCCCATAAATCATGTCAGTGTTTGGTGCGTTATGGAAACACGAAGATACCCAGCGTACATCTCCGAAATTGGGATGTGGCTCCCTTCATGGTGGGCAAAACGGTCGTATACATAAAGTCTGACCATGGTGAACCCCAGAGCCCAGAGCTCTAGCCGAGGAACGAACCCCCCCAAAAAACTTCCCTGTTGTTGATTTTATTTATTTTTTTTTATACCACTTTATGTCACAGCAGATTTCTCTGCGTGAAATTCGGGCTGCTCTCCCCGGGGAGAGCGCGTCGCCACAAGTGCAACGCCTTTACCCATTATTTTTTTCCCTCAGGGATGGTGTCTAAACGCGACACCTGTGTGCATGCTGGTTTTTTTTATTTATATGATTTTGTCATCCGCTCCTACCGGCACACGATGGCCTGCTCTTCCGAAAGGTGGAACGGGGTTTTAACGTGTGCGCAAGATGTTCTGTGTGCGTTCACACACGGGGCCTCGGGTTCTAGTCTCATCCGAATGACTGATGATATTCATATTTCTTTCTTATGCCTACTTTTGTTTTGTTTGCTTGTTTTGTGTGTCTGTCAATATATTATTGTATTTTTAATATTGATTTTCTCTCTATGTTTTACTGATTAATTAGCTTTTTTTCGCTGCCTCATCTTCTGTGACGGTCCTGTCCTGCTGTTCCCATGCCGCTCATTCCAATCTCTTCGCGCCAGTCCTACTTAGATTCGTTATGTCGTAGCCTCAAGGTCAGAAGTCCACAGGGAACCTATCAATGCCAGGCCACTGTAGGGCCACCAGCCGGAGGGGCCCTGTATTGCTGCTGGGTCACTTTGGTGGTGTTCAGTTGCCGTTTTTAGCGAACATACGCAGTACACCACCTCCGTATCTAAGCCCCCTACTGACGACAGTATTAGCTCAGTCGCCGAGCCAGACTAAGTGAGTCACCCACCAGAGGTGGTGACCACCACAACGTCCCTCCAACGATCTTCCACCGTGAACCTCCAACCCCAAAGGCTTCGACGCAAACTGACCACAGGCACAGAAGTGTATGGGGAAACCGAAAGTGAAGTTAGTTTGAGACCAGAGCAATTGGGACCACCGAATCAGAGGCAATTTTTTATTATTGCATGATGATCAATGGTGATGAGGATGATGTAATGATGCTGCTGTGGAAGTGCATCCGCTTTGAGACTACTTACTGTCACAATATATCCCGGCGTCAACCGGGCCCCAAGAGATACAGACACCTGCAGTGATGGTCAGGTAATTAAAAATTTTTTTGAGCAACACTCTCAAATTCGCATCCGTAAAGTGGATGAATCTCGACTGTGTGGTCCCAGTTTTCCCAATGAGCCCACAACACACCTATTCTGGGTAGGAGACGGCCGGAGTCAGAAAAATCCCTATAATTCTTATGGGAATCGAACCCGCGACCTTCCAGCCCGTGACCCAAGGCCTAACCATCACACCAAAGCAGCGGTTTTTATTTTATTATTATCATTATTATTATTATTATTATTATTATTATTGCGATGTATGTATGTATGTATGTATGTATGTATGTTATGTATGTATGTATGTTATGTATATTAGTATGTATGTATGTATGTATGTATGTTTATGTATGTATGTATGACGTATGTAGTATGTATGTACGTATGTACGTATGTACGTATGTATGTATGTATGTATGTATGTATGTATGTATGTATGTATGTATTGACAAAAATTGAGTGTACACACACCAATCGCACTAAACTAACTTATGTAACTTCTAAAAGCATGTTGAACCAAAAATATATCAATACACAAGCGTGGATACATAAGTGCTTGTTTCATTCGGAAGGTCAGTGCCGCCTGTTAAACGACTTACCAAACACGTGTAGGTAAATGGTAGGTAAAGGTAGGTCAAGACATTACCTATGTGGTCGTAGGGGAGCGAGGCATCAGAGACCTCAGCTTCTCCAGGGGCCAGCATATCGAGGGCGGCGCCCATCTCCTCTCCATTGCTGCTTTACCTTCCCTGACCGAAAAGAAGGCAGGTACCCATTTACAGCTGGGTGAACTGGGGGACTGTACTGAAGCCAAGGCGTGCAAACTGTCACCCATCCAAGTGGTAACCACGCTCAATGCTGCTTAACTTTGACTTGGGAAAGCCAGCGCTCTGACCACTGAGCTATCCCGTCCCCATAGGTAGATGATGGGATGGAAAAAGTTTTTGTGGAGCATGATAATGATGTGGACAATAAAGCAGGCAGTGGTCAGGTGTATCTGGACCATTGCCACAATCACTGACT
>CM060328.1:1482894-1492894 GCA_030674155.1 Stramonita haemastoma | reverse complement strand
AGGAAGCAAAATGTCACCACTGGTGAACCTCGGAGCTCTAGCCGAAGAACGATAAAAAAAGAAACACAACAAAAGAAAAAACCAAAACAAAACCACATTTCCTAAACAAAACAAGAACAAAAAACAAAACACAACAATAACAACAAACAAGAAAGAAAAGAAATAAACAAACAAAGCAGCACTGTTCTCAGGTTTCCACAGAGGCCCAAAACACGGACACAGAGAGAATTAACAAGTATCTCTATGTCTCTGTCTGTCTGTCTGTCTGTCTGTCTGTCTGTCTGTCTGTCTGTCTGTCCGTCTCTGTGTGTGTGTAGCTGTCTGTCTGTCTGTCTGTCTGTCTATCTATCTATCTATCTATCTATCTATCTATCTATCTATCTATCTATCTATCTATCTATCTATCTATCTATCTATCTATCTATCTATCTATCTATCTGTCTGTCTGTCTGTCTGTCTGTCTGTCTGTCTGTCTCTCTATTGGCCGACGTAAAATAAAAACACAGGAGAACATCACACTATACCCCCAAAAATTATTCAGTTCCTGTAGTTAGTTCAATACAAGAAAATACGAACCAATACTACACAATGCCACCATTATCATATTCCACCCCCGTGGTTAACACATCGAAACATAGATCATGTATCTGATTCCTGTGGCTGATACTCTATAATATAATATGATCCTTATATCCGCGTTTTGTAGTTGATAATTATCATACAAAGCAATATAAAACGCACCACACAACACCTCACCACACCACACCACACCACCCCACACCACACCACACCACCCCACACCACACCACACCACACCACTCATGATATCCCATCTGTGTAGTGTTCCCCAGTATCCCCACAACTGACGTCACCATCCGCCTCTCCCCGTTTGTGGAGTCGCTAACTGGTTTCATTGTCCATAACTGGATTATGGCATTCAACAGTGAAACCTTGTCTAAACGTAACTGTTATTAATTTGTGAACAATTTGCTTAGCACATCATTTTTGTATCAACACACGAAACCAGAGCCTCAATTAATGGCAACATAATTTATAATAGACATAAAAACTCAGTCGAAACGGACAACGTTAAAGGAGTACTCCCTTACTTCCTTAGGCAAATCTGATGTTTACCCCATTCTCACACTCACTAAGACAACGGGAATTGTCAGATTTGGAACCGTCTGTTTTGCAATTTGCAGTCTGTGCATTGGGAGCTCACCTGGTGAAGGACAGAACGGAGAAGTTACAGTTTTTTTTTTTACAGGGAGTTTCAACACTCGTGGAGGAGAGCTCTACTTGTCTCCGTTAACCTGTCCACTTTAGGACAGCTCCTACTTAAGGACACAGCGTCTGTTCCCCGTCAGGAATTGTAGAAAGTTTCTTCAGCTGCCCGACTCTGCATTGATACTCAGCAGGAAAATTCACACTGACAGGATTACCTATCAGAAAGAGAGGAAGGAGGAGGAGGAGAGGACAGAGAGAGAGAGAGAGAGAGAGAGAGAGAGGAGAGAGAGAGAGAGAGAGAGAGAGAGAGAGAGAGAGAGAGAGGGGGGGGGGGTAGTTATATGGTGGGGTGTAGAGGTCGGGGGTAGGGGTGGGGGAGAAATTAAAATGGCAGGAACATGGTGATGATTTGTTGCTGTGGTCAGTTGTGTATGGTTGACACACAATCTTATTCGTCCAGAGGCACTGTAACATCCACATATAAAATGGATGCATCCAGCACAGACTTACAAGAGTGCTCTGATACATATATACTTCCTCTGAAGTCGGGGTATGGTTGCCTATATGTCAAGGTACTTCAAAACAGCCACAGACGCAAACTTCTCATTCAGTGTGCAGTTCCCATCTCAGAGGGATTCCCAGGTGGGATGAGTGAGTCAGAGTGCACATTCTGGGTGACCCCTATTGTGTTAAGCTGAGGAACGCACAACAGCAACAACAACAACGACAACAACAATAACAACAACGGCACATTGACCTTCCATGACCTTTTGACAATAGCATATAAATGGCGACATGACGTCACCCCCCTTAATTTGTCGTCTGCCTGTGCACTGTTACTATCCTCAGGAAACAAAATCAATGAAAATGACGTCTGATTAGCAGCAGTCCTGCTGACAGGAAATAGGGTCACATTGCTATGGTGATGAACAAGTGTTACCAGGTTCTGTTAATTGGCACAAAACAACGTTATCACCTTTTTATAGGCTCTGAATTTAGAATATAAGCAGTTTTAAAATACAAACGGCCAAAGAAAGAAAATAATAGCTCAAATAAACAAACACAGTGACAAACAAACAGAGAGAGAGAGAGAGAGAGAGAGAGAGAGAGAGAGAGAGAGAGAGAGAGAGAGAGAGAGAGAGAGAGAGAGAGAGAGAGAGAGAGAGGAGAGAGAGATCAATCAAAATTTTATTCCGAGATGGTACATTGAGTAAGCAATAAATTTGCTTTTCTCATCAAGCCATCTATCTAGCAAAAAACAACAACACTCAAACAAATAACAGACAAACTAACAGAAATGAAGAGCAAGCAGACTAGAAGAGAGAGAGAGAGAGAAGGGAGAGAGAGAGAGAGAGAGAGAGAGGAGAGAGAGAGAGAGAGAGAGAGAGAGAGAGAGAGAGAGAGAGAGAGCAGACAGAGAAGAGAGACACACACACACACACATCACACACACTCACACAGACAGATGGACACACAGACACCCGACACGGAAAAACAAAAGCAAGACCAGAAAATAAACACTTTTCATTCTAACTGCCAAAGAAAGCAGATCATCTTTTCGCTTTCTCTCTGTCCCCACTCTCTCTGTGTGATCTGAAACACGCCAATGGACTTCATGATAGTCTGAAAACAGCAGACGACAGGCTCAACGGCCAGATCCACAGCCTGACTTCCGGTTTCTGCTGCTTCCGGCATAACATCGCTCCTTGCTGACCTCCCCTTTCCCGCCTTTCCGCCATTCCTTTTCTTCTGCTTTTGATTCTTGCAATTGCCGGATATAAAATGGACACTGATAGGCACGTGCTACACTAGGAAATGAGTCCACTTGACACCCCCCATCCCCCACCAAAAAACATGTAAGGGGTAAGTCAATGTCCATGGTGTGCATTGGAGAATGGTCTGAGTATTTTTCCACTTATGCAAACCTCAATGAAGGATATGAATTATTGTATCTTATATATATATATATATATATATATATATAATATATATATTATTATATATATATATATATATATATATATATATATATATATATATATAACAATTTTTATTTCCACACTTGATCTTCTTGTAGAAGCATACACACACACACACACGAAAAGTCTGCACATCAGTTGGAATAGGAATTGTTAACTCACTAAAAGCTGCTTGGATTTTAAACCACAGGTTGTAGCTTCATGGAAATAGGAATGGTGCTGCTAGTCATGGTATCCACTTAGCTCAAGTGGGAACTTGATCCTGAACAGTCACTCTCCCTTCAGGACCGGCAGGGAACTGTTGATCCTTCCTGCCTCCTTCCCTCACCAACTTCATTGTCTAAAATACTTGGCTGCCATTTCCAAGATCTATTTTGGGAAGTTTGCTTCCTGCCCAAAACTTTTAAAATGTAAATGGCATTTTACCTGTTCAGCCTCGTGAGCTTTCTGCGAGGTCTCTGTCTCTTTTTTTTTCTCTCACCAACTTCGTTAAAAATTTACTCAGATGCTTTTTTGAGGAGGGCTTTGGCATCTTCACCAGTGAAACTAAAACAACAGCGACTTTCTTAGTTCAGAATAGGTTAAAATCAATAGTGACTTTCTTGGTGTAAAATCGGTTAAGATCAATAGTTACTTTCTTGGGTAAAATCGGTTAAGATCAATAGTTACTTTCTTAGTTTGAAAACAAAAAGTTAGCAATAAAGGACACCCTGAATCACATGGGAGGCAAGGAAAAAATGTCAGAAGAAAAAGAGAAAAGACCAATAAAAAACATTAAAGAACGAAAAAAGCCAGAGCACAGTGACCTAATCTGTTACACACCTGCAACCCTTAAATAATGCAATGATGTGAAAAACCCCAGACCTGAGAAACACAAACAGTTAAATGCTTTAAAATGCAAATGATTTTTCGCCTGTTAATCTATGTAAAGGCACCTCTCTCTCTCTCTCTCCTCTCTCTCTCTCTCTCTCTCTCTCTCTCTCCTCTCTCTCTCTCTCCTCTCTCTCTCTTGGGGTGATGCTTTTTATTATTCAGCGGCCAGATCTACATCCCGACATCCTATTTTTGCTGCTTCTGGCATTAACATCGCTCATTGCTAACCTCCCCTTTCCCGCCTTTCCGCCATTCCTCTTCTTCTACTTTTGATTCTTGCAACAGCCCGGATGAAAAATAGACACAGACAGGCATGGCTTACCCAGGGGAATAGGATGACTTGAAACAGTGTTTTGTGATCGTCTGCTTGTGTAAAGTTTTTATTTGTTATTTTATTGCCTAGGGGAATGCAATGTAGAAAAATGTTTATTACTATCAATTGCAGACTCAAGCAAACCAGATTTATACCCTAAGCATAATTATACACTGGAATAACACAACTATAATTTTATTCATACACAACGCACATACACGCGCGCGCGCGCGCCACACACACACACACACACACCACACACACAACACACACACACACACACACACACACACACACACCCAACACACAACACCCACCAGCGGATGCACATCATTATGTATGCATTTAGAAATGGTGCCTCGTTAATAGTCTCATCTGAAGAACACACACACACAACACACACACACACACACACACACACACACACACACACACACACACACCAATCACGCAACAACAAAGAATAAATACACACACACACACACACAACTAACACACACACACACGCACGCACCACACGACACACACACCAACACACAACACCGCACACACAACCTAACACAACACACACACACACCACACACCTTACCCGAAATAAGAGAATAATAATAATAAAAAAAATAAACACAGCACGCACGAGCATATGTTACCATGCATTCAGACATGGTGCCTCGGTTTCTAGTCTCCTCTGAAGGACATTTTTTGGGGGGGGGGGGGGGGGGGGAGTGGAATCAGTAATGATGTGAACTCCTGGGTAACACCCCTAAAGCCGACGCCTGAACAGTATTTCGATCCTGGACCGTAAATCCTAATGTAACACCCTAACCACTAGACCACCCGCTCCCTGCATATCTAGATTTGAACACCAGGCTTTAACTTCAGGAAAATGAAAGATATAGCCAGTCATTCAACCCACTTGGCTAAAGAGCCCGTTTTGATCTAGAATAGCCAGGCTGACTTTAACAGACCAAGCGAAGATCTGTCTGCTGTTCCCTATAATCTATCCTGTCTGTCTCCTTCACCAATTCCGTCATGAGAAAAAAAACGTCACTGCCTGTTTCTCAAGATCTATTTTGGGAAGTTTTGTTTTCCTGCCCCAAACTTGAAAAATGGAAATGACTTTTTACTCGTTCAGCTACGCGCGCGCGCGCGCGCGCGCGTGTGTTGTGTTGTGTGGGTGTGTGTGGTGTGTGTTGTTGTGTGTGTGTGTGTGTTGTGTGTGTGTGTGTGTGTGTGTGTGTGTGTGTGTGTGTGTGTGTGTGTGTGCTTTCTTGCCAAGTCTGTCTCTCTCACTTCCCCAGTTTTTTAAGGTAAATTTCGAGGCTTTATTCTATTTTTATTCTAAAGCTTTGGGAGACTTTCAATTTAAAACAAAATCAATAGCTACTTTCTAAGATTGAAAAAAGTTAAACTGAAGTTTAACTAAATTATGGAGATCAAGAGAAAGAGAAAACTGCCAAACAAAACAGAGCACACAACAAAAAGGAAGAGAACAGGAACAGCTAGAGGAAAGAAGTTTTGTGGGACACCTCAGCAACCTGTTGCTGTCATTTTAGAAAAAAAACGACAGAGCAAATGGATGCGAACATACTGTGCAAAGTTTTCAACTGCATACAGTTTTCTCATGTTAATACACGTAACACACCCCATGTCTCTTCTCTCTGTCTCTGTCTCTCTCTCTCTTTGGGTCTCTGTCTCTATCTCTCTGTCTGTCTGTTTATTTCTCTTTTCTCTCTCTTGTGTCTTTGTCTGCTGTCTCACTGTAACTGTCTCTCTCTCCAGGTCTCTATCTCTGTTTCTCTCTCACTCTTTCTGAGTGCCTCTGTCTCTGTCTGTCTCTTTGTTACTCTCTCTCTCTCTCTCTCCTCTCTCTCTCTCTCTCTCTCTCTCTCTCTCTCTCTCCTCTCTCTCTCTCTTCCCTCTCTCTCCTCTCCTCTCTCCTCTCTCTCTCTCTCTCCCTGTTAATATAATATATATATTAATTAAAATATATTTATAATACCCCTCCTCTCTCTGTCTCATTTCCCCTACCCCCCTCTCTCTCCCTCTTTCCCCACTCTTTCTCTCCCTCTCCATACCCCCCCTCTTCCCCCCCCCCTATCACCCCCCCTCTCTCCCTTTCTCTCTGTTTTCAAATGTCTGGTTTTGATAAATTCATTGAAGAGCCAGAAGGTCTTTAGCTGAAAAGAATAGAAGGATGTGTTAAAATATAATTAAAAAGAAAAGGAAAGAATGAAAAGACAAAAAAATGAAACCAACAACAGAAGGAAAAAAAAAAACCCGGAAAAGGCGGAAAAAGACTGAAGAAAGATGCCACAAAACAAAAAGATGTAAGAAGTGAAACGTTTTTCATATTGTTGGCCATGCAAAAACAACAACAACAAAAACACACCAACACACCACTGCTGCAAGGTGAAATATTTCGCACAAGAAACAAAAGTATAAACAATCCTTTGAGCTTGAAGAACACGTTCGTTTTTGCCAAGGCTACACAACATCCACAAAGGCAGACACGAGAGAAAAAGTCTTTAGATGAAGGCTTTTATATGAATGCTGTTGTGCAATGGAGAGGAGAGCAGAGATGAGGGTGGGATGAGATGTGACACATGATGATGATGGTGATGATCAGAAAGATGATGATATGATGATGATGATGATAGAAGGTGATGATGATCAGAAGGTGACGATGTGGTGGATGTGATGATGATGATGATGATGATGATAAAATGATAAAAAAGATGATAACAAAGCCAAGAATGATGACATGGTGAGAATATCGTCCCCATCCTCCTTCCGCAAGAAAAAGAAATCCCAACCAGCAATGACTTCCCTTCCATTCTAACTGCCAAAGAAAGCAGATCATCTTTTCCCTTTCTTTCTGTCCCGCTCTCTCTGTGATCTGAAACACGCCAATGGATTCAGTGACAGTCTGAAAACAGCAGACGACAGGCTCAACGGCCAGATCCACAGCCTGACTATCCGGGTTCTGCTGCTTCCGGCATAACATCGCTCCTTGCTGACCTCCCCTTTCCCACCTTTCCACCATGACATGTCTGTTTAATCTGAGGGGGTGGGTGGGGGTGATTTGGAGCAGTGTTTGTGATTATCCCCTCTGTTCAATGTTTAAATGTGGATTCTGGCTAAAATAAGTGAAGGAAATTTTTCATTGTACTGACAGTAGACCAGGCCAAACTAGCGCTGAATATAATGTGATCGATCATAATGACCCCCACTTCCTTTCTCTTTTGGTTTAGCTTATGGTTGTTATTCATCGTGGATTTATCTTAGATAATAGACATAAATAAATAAATAGATAAATAAATAAATAAATAAAAAATATTAATAAATAAAGATAATGATTTTAGTTAGTTCACTAGACAAGAAAAAAACAAACCAACACAGAATACCATGGCATGATACATCAATAAACAACAATAACTGCAACAAATGATGGCATTCTGTTAAGAGAAAAAACACAAAATCCACATTATTCCCACTGTTCATAATTGGCTTGTTTTGGTGTATTTACTCATGTGATATTAAGGGGGACAGGGAACTCATGGTCAGACACTCATTCCCCAAGCAAGAAGAAACATCGCAGCTATATGAACTGCCAGACTATCCCCAAGTTGACACCTGGGTTTCTTAATTTCACTACACTGTCAGTTATGGAAGTAAAGCTAGGAAGGAGATCACTCCCAATAGTGTTATGCACTAGGGATATAACGTTCTGCGCCTTGGTTCAACAGTCCCCTAGTTCAACCATCTGTAAATGGACCTGCCCTTTAAGTCAGAAGTAAAGCACGAGAGAGAGATAGCGCCGCCTCAATATGCTGGCCCCTAAAACTGAGCTTGATGCCTGCCCCACAACCAAATAGTACAGGTACACTTTACCTTACATAGACATACACAAAATGTTGCACATAAGTTGATGTGGAAGACTTAAAACTTCCCACTTGAATGCATTAGGCGTTACTCAGATTTGACCCCTCCCCCAGTTCACCACTTCAGGTAAGTAAGGGATAGACCCATAACCTTACCTGCTGATCCCTAGAGCACCGTACCTGCAGTTGAAAAGCCAGGTCACTGAACACAAACCCTCCACAGAGCTGTCTTCTGCTAGCCTGTAATCCTCCTGCCTCCCCTTCCTTCAGCAACTTCATCGTCTGAAAATTATTCCTTTCCCCACTTTTCTTTCCCGATCAATGTTGATTTCCCCCGATCAATGTTGATTTCCCCCCAGATCATGTTGACTTTTACCAGATCAATGTTGACTTTCCCCGATCATGTTGACTTTTCCCCAGATCATGTTGACTTTTCCACCCAGATCAATGTTGACTTTTCCCCGATCAATGTTGATTTTCCCCGATCAATGTTGACTTTTCCCCCAGATCAATTTTGACCTTTTCCCCGAGATCAATGCTGACTTTCCACAGATCATGTTGAGCAGTTGTTTTTTGCCCAGACTTTTCCAATGGAAATGACTGTTCCCCCAGTCAGTCAGTCAGCCAGTCACCTGTTTCCCTGCATCGTTCCCTCTGTGCTCTCTCACTTCCCCCAGTGTGTTTTAATTTACTTAAGACTGGTTTTTTGTGGCTTTTGCTGCCTTGCACTTTAAAACAAAAATCAATGACGACTTTTTGAGTTGGAGAAAAAAAGCTTGAAAAAAACCCCCGCTACGAGGAAGGTTAGAAAAGAAAGTTTGGGAAACAAAGGAATACAAACACCATCGCCAACAAAAATATAAAATAGAATAAATGAAAAGCGAAACAGAGGAAAATAAGAACCTTTTTCATGACGCATGAATAATCTGGTATTGCCGTTCTGTGCGAAATAAGGAAGTGATAATAATGCAGTCAAAAGTTTTAAAATGCAAATGATGTTTTGTTGGTCTCATGTTGATCTATGTAAATGTTTATATCTCTCTGTCTCTTTCTCTCTGTGTTTCTCTGTCTCTCTCCCTGTGTCTGTCTGTCTGTCTGTCTGTTTATATGTCTGTCTGTCTGTCTGTCTGTCTGTCTGTCTGTCTGTCTGTCTGTCTGTCTGTATCTCTCTCTCTATTTTAGAAATTAATATTTAAAATAATGAGGTTTGATGTATGGCTTTTACATCATAACGGCAATTAAATTGTTTTAAACTCTTTGTTTCTCTGTCTTTGACCCCCCTCTCTCTCGTCTCTGTCTCTCTGTCTCTGCCTCTCTGTCACTTTCTCTCCTGTGTATGTCTCTCTATCTGTCTGTACGTTTCTCTGTATCCCTCTCTCTCCGTCCTTCTTCCACCCTCCCTCCCTTCCCCTCTCTGTGATCTTTGCATTCTACAAGTCTGGTTTCGAATAATTTCATAATAAAAGCAGGAGGCCTTAAGGGTAACACAACATGTCAAATTATGCTGGGTAAAGAAAGAAAAATAGAATAATAAAAACAACAACTACAATCACATTGGAATTCATTCAGCAAAAAGAAAACAAAATTTTTGAGGAAAAGAAAAGATCACAGAAGCTCCACAGAGCACAAAGGTACATGAAAATGAAACTTTTTTTTTTCACTTTGTTGGAACTATAAAGCTATGGCTGCCATGCCTAAGGCTTCACAGAAGAAATAAATGCAAA
>CM060328.1:1462894-1467894 GCA_030674155.1 Stramonita haemastoma | reverse complement strand
TTCTTTTTCTCACACTCTCTGCACTCCTTGCTGAGGTCGCTGTATTTACAGGGCAGGGACTTGTCCCCGTTTTGCTGCTGTCGTGTTTCCAATCCTAAGCGCAGGCTCTTCAGACACGGGTCTGCTGTGTTCAGAGATGCTGGCTTCAGGAGGAGCAGAGATCAACAAGAAGTCACTGCTGCGCCTGTTTTATATCGCAGTCACCACGTCTGTGAACAACCCGTCTGTGATGCACTGGTGAAGTGAACAGTTGACGCCTGCTGTCTTTTGTTAGCCTGGCACAGTTTCCAGGCTCTAGGTAACTATGTATGGATGTGTGTATGCAGTTTGAGGCATCAGTAAGAATTTATTGCGCGACTGAGATTTGTAAATATGATAGCAGCTTCTTGAGAGCATTTTGTTTGCTAGTTATTTATTTGTCAGCTTGTTTTTTTTCGGAAAGCCTTTAGTCAATGTAAAACTAGTGTGCACTACTTTGCACACCTACCACATAATATTTATGTTTTTTCCTCATGTCTCACACCTCCCAACTACCATGCTTCTGTTGTGGTCTTACTGGATGGAAATCACCCATGTTGTGCACAAACAATCACTTAGTTTCATCGATAATAAAAAGAGTTGATTGAAGAAAACACAGCTATAACAAATTCATAAGCGAGTTTTTATAAATCTATCTATATTTTGCACAATTAATAGCCACGGGTTGTGGTAAAATCTCGAAGACGACGTAGCAAGAACAGTTACACTTATATGTTGACCTTCAGAAAGTTAGGAACGAAGCCACAATTACACCACCATTTTCTCCCTGAAGACATGGAAAAAAAAATAACCCGAAAAGTGGCCCCATGATAATAAAACTTACATAATTATGAATTTATCAGCTGTAACAAAAACCTACATTATAAACGGAACAACGTTAATTTGCACTAAGAATGCCTGACATGCGCATCAGGATCTTTCCAAATGTCAACAACCAATCAGAATTCGGCGTAGTGATAAGTCAACACATCCGGTGCATTGTGGTCAGAGTCGAGCTTTAAAAGACATCATGCTCATAACAGCTTGCATATGAACTTTCTTTGTGCTCCTTCAGTGTTTGATTTGAATAATTATCACCTTGTAGAAACAGATCGAAGACTTACAGAAAAGTGAATGACTTGACATCAAAACAAAAACTTTGTCTACAGTAACAATAATTTATATTGTAAACAAAACAACACTCGCTCAATGGATATATCGCATGATTCCTCTACGACGATCTGACGTAAGTAGGTGGAGTACAATAATTTTGATTTCTTGTTATCTTTCAAGCCTCGGTGACTTGTAGACTGTAGAATGACCTGCAGAATGCCAAGTTCTGGCACCGAAACAGCGCGGAGTTATCAGGATGATACACAGAAAACTGCTCCATACACACAATCTAGGCACACTGGTCTGTGAAAGTCATTCTGAACTCTCCACTGAAAGTAAAATGGACATCCCCAAATTATGTTTTTTGAAAACATTGCACATAGAAACCAAACAGAACGATCACACACAACGCTACAACCTTGCACGCACACACGCACGCACACACACACACACACACACACACACACACACACACACACACACACACACACACACACGCACACGCACACACACACGCACACACACACACACACACACACTCCGTCCCCAAAGTGACCAACAGTTGCCAAAAACGATATAGATCGTAATGCTCTGTGTCTACACTTTCAGCTGCTCGCTTCGTCTTGTTGCTTACAGCTCTTGATAGGCCTTTTCTAGGGTATATTTCTGTCTGAATAACTACTTCGATCTTACGCATGCAAAGAGACAAACACAATCACTCTCTTGGAACAGTTTCACAGCGTTACCAAACACATGTCTACCCACACACTCACAGCAGTCAGGAAAAGTCCTCTATCGCTTTCCCTCTCTCTCTCTCTCACGCTTAAGCATAGACGTGGAAAAGAACTTGGCTCCGGTATCATCACATCCCCACTTTCCCCTCACACCCTAATATCATTTATCCCCCTCCCGCGTCTCTCTCTCTCTCTCTCTCTCTCTCTCTCTCTCTCTCTCTCTCTCTCTCTCTCTCTCTCTCTCTCTCTCTCTCTCTCTCTCTCTCGTGTCCACTTGTTGCGCGTTGGCTATGGTGGTGCTAGCAGGCAGGCCTGAGAAAATCGCCCCTTGTGCTGCTGTAGTAGTGCTCCACTGCAACCCTGGGAAAACAGTGTAGTGGGGAGGGAGCGAGGGTATGGGCGACAGGTGGCAGTGGGGACAGACAGACAGACGGAAAGACAGACAGACAGACTAATACACAGGGAATATATGTATATAATATATCATGCTCTTATTGACGGAGCCTGACTGTGCTTGAACGATCCCGTGAGTGTACACTAGGGCCTTGGAGGGTTAGCAGATGTTATTGTTCTCATCGTTTATTATTTTTGTTTGTTCTGTTTCTGTGTCTCTGTGTCTCTGTCTGTCTCTCTGTCTCGCTTTCTCTATGTCTGCCTGTCTCTCTCGTTCAGAGTTCAAAGTTCTTTCTCTCTGACTCACTCCCACAAACACACACACACACACGTATACACACACACACATACACATACATACAAATACACACACACGCACGCACGCACGCACACACACACACACACACACACACACACACACACACACACACACACACACACACACACACACACACACACACACACACACACACACACACGGCCATCGTGTGCCGGTGGGAACAGATGACAATATTTACACAACTGCTTACACACGAGGACTGGATAAAAAAAAGCACACGAGTGCTTATTGTATTATCCTCGATATAAAAGAATAAAAAAAAAAAATAAAAAAATAAATAAACACACACACACACACACACACACACACACACACACACACACACACACACACACACACGATTCACGCGGAAGAGCTGACAGAAGAACACTGAGGAGGAGGAGGAGAAAGGGGATGGGGGTGACAGAGGTAAAGTATCGTGATGGATATATCAACTTCTGTTTCTTTTTACATGATATTGATTTTGTTCTATTTTGTTTCTGTTTTCTCGATGATTTTGTTGTTGTTGCATGGATGGCTTGATAAAAGTATCAAATATCTTGCTTATGTGGAGGCGGGATATCTCAGGGGTCAGAGCTCTCGCTTTCCTCAAGCTAAGGTTAAGTAGCATGGAGTGCAGTTACCAAGTGGATGGGTGACCGTTTGGGCGTCTTGGCTTCAGTACAGTCCCCCAGTTCACCCAGCTGTCAATGGGTAAATGCCCTCTTTAGGGTCAAGGAAGGTAAAGCAGCGAGGGAGAGGAGATGGGCGCCGCCCTCAATATGCTGGCCCCTGGAGAAGCTGAGGTCTCTGATGCCTCGTTCTCCTATGACCAAATAGGTAATGAAACATATTTACCTTTCTTTACATCTGAAATAAACTGTCACACACAATGCAAAAAGTAAAGTCCACATTGAACTTTTTTATATCATAGTTTTTGGCAGTGCCTTGTCAAAAAAAAGAAGTAAAGTGTCCCATCACCTGTGTGGTCGTTGGAGAGCGAGGTGTCAGAGACCTCAGCTTCTACAGGGGTCAGAATATTGAGGGCGGCGCCCATCTCCTCTTTCTCGCTGCATTACCTTTCCTGACCCTAAAGAGGGCAGGTACCCATTTACAGCTGGGTGAACTGGGCGACTGTACTGAAGCCAAGGCGCGCAGACGGTCACCCATCCACTTGGTAACCACGTTCAATGCTGCTTAACCTTCGCTGGGGGAAAGCGAGCGCTCTGACCACTGAGCTGTCCCGTCCCCCAACGTACACAAGTGTCAGCATTAAAACAGACCCAAACTCTGAAACCGTGACACAGTTTCTACAGACCTGATCTACAGTTCCTGCCTCAGGTGTCAGACAGGTATGAAATGTGGATGAGGGTGTAGCTCACATCCTCACCTCACTGTGAGGAGATGAGGAGATGAGGACAGGCCTCGTGACGCTGTTATCTCTCGCCATCTTTGTCCCTCATTGCTGCCGTCTGCCCTCTATGTCTGGAGTGTAGCCACCATGCTCCTGCCCCAGATGCAGCACTTGGCAAGCTCTGTCTCTCTCTCTGTCTCTCTCTCCCTCTCTGTCTCTCCTCCCCTCTCTCTCTCACTCCCCCCCTCTCTCTCTCCCCTCTCTCTCCCCTCTTCTCTCTCCCTCTTCTCTCTCTCTCTGTCTCTCTCTTCCGTCTCTCTCTCTCTCGCTATATATCTCTCTTTCACTATCCCCTCCCCCCCTCTCTCCCCCCTCCCTCCCTCTCTCTCTCCTCCATCTTTCTCTCTCACAACACAGTTTCAGTCCAGTCCTCAGTTTGCCCTGGAGATATGGCTGTACTCGCAGCATTGCCTGGTTTATAGGCTACTTTACCTCTGCGCACCAAAACTCCACTAGGAAGAGAGATGCTGGACCAGCTTTGTTGTCCAAAGTACCAGAGAAACCTCAGGTTTCATGCTAGGTATTCTTTTTCCATGTTTTGGCGACCCTTTGAATACTTTCCAAGCACACTGAATCTCTAATGTGCGTATTTACTTTTCCATATGGGCGTATGTCTATGAGGTAATATGGAAGCGACAAAATCCACCAGATGGTGCAACAAGGTTTGAACTCGAGGCATACTGTGATTTCAGGACTATGAGGATCAAAAGGCCACTGCCTTCTCCATTCGATTATGACAGCTGATAATGCACTGCCCTCGTCACCACCACCACCACCACCACCATCACCACCCTCCTTCTCAATGTCTGTGTCGTGCAAAGGTCCCTCACTACCAAACACTCTTCAACAACATCTATTGCAGTCTGTGTGGCCAGTGGTGCACTGCATCACCCCACAAAACACCTGGCTGTCTGCTGCCTGTCTGTTTCCCTGCATGTCCAGTCTGCCTCCCCGTCACTGCACCAGCCATTTTAGAAACCCCCTCTCCCCTCCCCTCCCCCTCCCCCAT
>CM060328.1:1455394-1457894 GCA_030674155.1 Stramonita haemastoma | reverse complement strand
GTTTTCATATACCGTACTGAACATTTCTGGTCTACTTGGTCATAACAACATTTCTGTTATTCCCTAGGAAAAAAAATGCAATGGTAAAATTCCACACCAGGGCATATTCGAATTACACAGCGGAACAATATTGTATCTTCTCCTTCAGTCTTTTCACAAACTTTCTAGTCTCACACAAAAAAAGAAAGAATGGATGGAAAAAGTTTGAATGGAAAAAGAAATACCCCTCCCCCCCCACAAAAAGAGAAAGTACAAGATCAGAATTCTTTGTTACAAATGCATCGGCAGCACTGCTCTTCTGCTGCTCTCCAGCTCTCAGCTCCAACAGTGAGGCAGAGTGCTTGCAGGTGTTCCAGAGTTCATCTGAAGATGCCGGCTGCTGCCCTTTCCCTGTCTGTGGCTGCTCCTCTCTCCAGGAGAGTCTCTCCCCCTGTGCCTCTTGCCCAAAGCACACACTCTCCACAGCTGCAAATCCTGCGTCAACATTCACTTTTCCCTGTAGGATTATTATGTTGTCCACTCAGTGCAAAATCACTCTCCTTTGCTTTTTTTTTTTTGGGGGGGTGGGGGTGGGCGGGTTGCAGTTTACGTCATCTTTTTGTTTGTGATCTTTTAAAATCTTTTTTTATTTTTTGTTTTTCTTCCTTTTCTTATTTTAAATTTGTACTGTACTCTTGGTGTTTTGAGTGCGTAAATAATTTGTCGGAGAAGCTCTTCGATTTGATTTTTTTTACCACAAGATTTTACATTATACAAAGCCAGTTTTTTCATGACTATCGTCATCATCATTATATATTACACGTGTTATATTATGTATTACGTGTACTACCTACGAAATAGGATAAGGCACTAAAATCTATGCTCAAAAATCGACGTGGAAAATCTTCTTTTTTTTTTTTAAAAACCCATACTCAAGTCACTTGGCACCAATAAGAATCAAGCCCGAGATTTCAAGACTATAAAAAAAATCCGTCAGCCTATCCACTCAGCTACGAGTTAACCAGCGACAATAGTTTTCCCGTGGCACACTTAAGATTGGACCCCTCAGCTCTCAGTAGGCAGTCTGCAAAGCTTCAAGCCACTAACGCAGTCCTCCCTCCCCCAGTCCTTCTGGCCCTGTCTCCTGTAACAACGCTCGTTTCATGTCGTGTCCCCGGTGAGCGGCAATCCTTTAGCCCGGGAAACGAGGCTGCAAATGGTCTGCTGCCCAGTTTACTGCACGCCAGGCTTTGGGCGATGCTGCTGCCAGTCTCTTTCCCCTCCTTTTGTCTGGGTAGGGTCAGGGACACAGTGGCCGAGTGGGTAAAACTGTGGGCTTCTTTTAAAAGTCTTGAAAATCACGGGTTCTGGGGTTCAAGTTTCTGGTGACAGCTTCGGCAAATACTTAAGCTGAGTTTTCTGTTAACTCTTTAAGGAACAGGTGGATCATTGCCCTGAGATAGTCTCAGGTAGTCTCTTGCTGGTTTCTGGAGCCTCGTGATACTTATTTTTTATATTTATTATTATAATTATTATTATATTATGTATTTTTATATTTATTTTTCTCTGAGGGTATTAGGGGTGACACGTTTTACAATCCCTTTACAAGCTTTCAGGTAAAGTGATCAATGCGCAGACTTACCCATGCCCTATTATCCTTTGTATGTTCACACACACACACAACACACACACACACACACACACACACACACACACACACACACACACACACACACACACACACACACACACACACACACACACACACACATACATGGTCAAACCACCCCGATCTCTAACTGATGCCAACAGACGAACGTTCGGCTGGACAGATAGAGATTTGGAATTCCATCCCATAATCATGTCCATGGAGTCGTCAGTTCCAATCCCAGCAGCGGTGTATTTTAACGTGAGTTAAGGGTGGGGATTTTTACGTCTCCCAGACTAACTTAAAGTAAAAATCTGCCAGTGTCTTGATTCGCTCCGTATAAATACGCATTCAGAAGATCCAATACACGATATTATTCCCGTATTTCATGGCCGCGTTTGTTGGGTTACGGAAACGTAAACATGCCCAGCATGCGCCCTATAACTGTAGAGAGATCGGCTCCGCCAGGTTCAACCTGACCAAAAACACGGCTTGAAAAAAACTTAGTGCAGCCCTCCAGTGACTCCTGAGGAAGTTAAAGGAGATAATGACGAACGACATGAATGACTTCCAGTGTTTAACACTGTGGGGTGACAGCAAAATACCCAGCATGCACCAAAGACTTTACCAGCGCAAAGAGTCAAGCCTCTCGTCATAACACATGCACAGGGAATCTGGTGCCAGACGTGGCGTCACCAACATGGCATGTTTCCCACCACACTCACACCTGCCTCGTGAAATAAAAACTCTAACAGGATGATGATGATGATGATGATGATGATGATGATGATGATGATGATGATGATGATGATGATGATGATGATGATGATGATAATGATGGCGATGAGGAGGGAGCAATTTAAGGATCATAGC
>CM060328.1:1445394-1450394 GCA_030674155.1 Stramonita haemastoma | reverse complement strand
CAGTCTGAGTTTTCGACGACGAAAGAAGAAGACTTGAAATACTTAAGGGGAGAATGGAATAAGAAGCCTACTAATGCAAACTCCAGTAAACAAGAAAAAAAATCTCCAAGAACGTGCACCGTAGCAGAGACTCGAACCTCAAGTCTCTGGTACCAGGGACCAGATCATGAGTTGTACACTCTACCCACCGAGCTTCTGTCACTGCAGATCAACCTTGGCCCGCTTCCCTCTTTCCAAGTGCACGGCAATAATTATGGGCGTTCGTTCGTCTCTCCTGTCAGATACACTGCAACGGGGCTGGCATGTGACACAGTGAAATGTCGTGACGTTCATCTTCCCATAAAAAAACAACAGCCCAACACAACATCGTGTTCCTCTTCTGTCTAAACTTCAGTTTTAAATCGGTTAGAAATAGAAAGTTAAGAACGGATTTTTCTGACAGTGACATGTAACAGAACAGGGAATTTGAGATGGTTTTAAAAGGAGTTGGCATCGGTTATAGAAAATATGTGGGTCGTTTGCTCCGGTGACCTTTTGTGTTTTGTAAGTGGAGCATCCTTTAGATCTCTTCCGATCTCTTGTATTTTCGTTGTCTTTGTCTGGGTGTCTTTGTTTTTGTATGTTTGTCTCTCTTTCTCTGTCTGTCTGTATATCTGTGTGTCTTTGTCTGTCTGTGTTTGTGTTGTGTCTCTGTATCTGTCTGTCGTTTTGTTGAATGCATCCTATTCTCGTTTTTAAATTGTTGTTGGTGGTGATGGTGGTTTGTGGGTTAGGGAATTGCTATTACCTTTTTTTTAAAGTTTAATTTATTTATAGCTATATCCGTAATCAGGGCAAGGGCTGGATGAAAAAAGTATACTTACTCTGTAACCCTTGAAAAATAAAGATTATTCTTTTTTTTTCTCTCTCTCTGTCTCTGTCTGTCTGTCTGTCTGTCTGTCTGTCTGTCTGTCTGTCTGTCTGTCTGTCTGTCTCTCTCTCCTCTCTCTCTCTCTCTCTCTCTCTCTCTCGTGAATACAAGCACCAGTTTACCTCATACAGACACCCACCCTTCTACCCTTCCCCTTCTCCATACAGAAGTTCGTATGCATAACATACACACGAGCATGCACACGCCAAGACATGCATACATGTACGCTTGTATGCAGCACACATGTTATGCGATCAACATACAAGCTAAAATCCCTTTTCAGTACATTCTTAATGTGAATGTGCCATTGTCTAAATCACCTTGTAGTGAATGGACACTAAACCAATGAGAAGAAAAAAGAAGAAACTATTAGGCAATTTCAGACCGGTGTACCACCAAAAGTAACATAGAAACATAAATAGATAGATAGATCCACTGACGTGAAGCTCTTTTCAAGACAATGGAGTGAAACATGATTGCAGCATGTACATGTAAGCATCCACGATGAGAAGTCATCCATTAGCGCAAAGCTTATCAGAAAAATTGACAAAATGTCATCACATCGTATCACACACGTGAGTAACAAATATAGCTCTAGTATGATAGGGATGATAGACGACAATATAATCACCCCATATACGTATATGAGTAATACGTATAGCGTTCATATGACCCGACACAGAGTACAAGACTGCTGCTTCAGAAAATAGAATGACGTATTGTCAGCTAATGTATATAAGATCAAAACTGGGTTGGGTAAAATGTCATATACCAGACAGTACAAAATACGTGAAAGCCTATATTGCGATTAGAATCTAGCCAAAACAAATCAACAACAAAAAGCCAATGGCATGTTCTCTCTTTAACAATCATTAATCTTGATTGAACAGATCGGCCTTTTAAGCCTCCCATTCTGAGAAAGAATAATACATAAAAAATAATTTTAAACGTATTAAAATGCTGTGTTGGCTTTAATTAGGTTTAGGTCTAGGTCTACGTGAATCGATGCTGGTATTGTAGCTGATATTCTCCGACTTAGGTTTCGGAAACAAACCAAAAGTAAAAAATCAGCCTTCCTAACAATTTCGTTATCACGTGTACTGAAATACTGTAATTTTCAAAATACAAGATGTGTTTTTGCAGATAATTAGGAGCTGTGCAAGACGTACTCATGTATGTTATCCCTCACATAAGCCTCATTTTTCTCAAAGTGCGCGTAACACTCATTTATTAGCTGCGCTGGTAGGAACCGATACTGTTGATAATAATGCTGAAAGTATTAGGGACAAAGAACAAGAGATGAAATAGTCACAGAATTTTTGTGTGTCTATGTGTACCCCACGACACGCTTCAAACAAATGCGCGACGCTTTTTAATTGTCTCCCCCTGATTAAAGAACGCGGTTGCCTTCTTTGGCATGACTAAAATTCATAAAGGCTCACTCTACCATGGAGTTAATTCATGCGCATGCGCAGAGCTTCCAAATTCTGTCCCTTGATACGAGAATGCTGTCGCCTTCTTTGGGGCTACTAAAAATCATAACGGGTCGTTCGGTTAAGGGAGTTAATTTGAGAAACTCTCATGACTTGTATTTAGTATCGAATTCTGCTGTCCCAACCTTGCCCAAATGGGACACAGTTTAAATCGTAAAAAAATGTACGAGCTACACGCTGAGTACTTTACAACTCTTTACTCAGTTATAGATATGACAAAAAATCGAACCCGAAAACTAAAGCAAGAATACACATAAAAATATATCGCTATATAAATTCCATGTGTTGTTGTTGTTGTTGTTGTTGTTGTTGTTGTTGTTATTATTATTATTATTTATTATTATTATTATTATTATTATTATTATTATTATTATTATTATTATTATTATTATTATTATTATTATTCGGGCCGACAAGAAGACTTGCTTCAGTTGACCATGGATAGAATAGATTTGTCACTTTCAATCTGTCTGTTCGAAAATTAATAATGTTTGCTTTTCCTCTTTTTTTCATCACGACTCTTTTGTTTCTTTCGGGTTTTCTTATGTTGTGTGTTCGTTTTCATTAAAAATTTGTTTTTTTTTTGTCGTTGCTCTTGTTGTTCCTGTTATTTCAAATTTTGACGATTCGCAGCACTTCATATTATAACAAAGATGTTTTTAAAAAATGTAATGACTGTACACTCTCTCTCGCTCGCTCGCTCGCTCGCTCGCTCGCTAGCTCTCTCATATTATCTCTCTCTCAAAAGTCCTTCGGATGAGACTTTAAACTGAGGCCCCGTGTGCGAACGCATGCAGAACATCTTGCGCACACGTTAAATCCTGTTCCGCTTTTCGTAAGAGTAGGCCATCGTGTGCCGGTGGGAACAGATGACATTTACAAAACTGCATACACATGAGGACTGGACGTAAAAAAGCACATGAGTGCTTATTCCATTATCCTCGATATAAAAGAATAAAAGAATAAATCAAATATTATCTAACAGATCAAGTTGACAAAACATGTCTTCTGGCAATAAACATGTTCTAAAATAAAACAGGATAGAAAACAGGTCCACAAGTTGATATTTTAGAAACCAAGGACAAACTGAAAATAAATCTTATGCCAAGATTAGTATCATCTGCAATGTAAACAGACAGCGCCTTAATTTGGCCTGTCTCCCTCTGTCTGTACGTCTGTGTGTCTTCAGACCTCTCTGTCTGTCTGTCTGTGTGTTATTTCTCCTATACCTCTGTATCTGTATGTATGTCTGTGTGTTATTTCTCCTATACCTCTGTATCTGTATGTATGTCTGTGTGTTATTTCTCCATATACCTCTGTATCTGTATGTCTGTGTGTTACCTCTGTATCTGTGTGTCTGTGTGTTATTTCTCCTATACCTCTCTGTCTGTGTGTCTGTGTGTTATTTCTCCTATACCTCTCTGTCTGTGTGTCTGTGTGTTATTTCTCCTATACCTCTCTGTCTGTGTGTCTGTGTGTTATTTCTCCTATACCTCTCTGTCTGTGTGTCTGTGTGTTATTTCTCCTATACCTCTCTGTCTGTGTGTCTGTGTGTTATTTCTCCTATACCTCTCTGTCTGTATGTCTGTGTGTTATTTCTCCTATACCTCTCTGTCTGTGTGTCTGTGTGTTATTTCTCCTATACCTCTCTGTCTGTATGTCTGTGTGTAATTTCTCCTATACCTCTCTGTCTGTGTGTCTGTGTGTTATTTCTCCTATACCTCTCTGTCTGTATGTCTGTGTGTAATTTCTCCTATACCTCTCTGTCTGTATGTCTGTGTGTAATTTCTCCTATACCTCTCTGTCTGTATGTCTGTGTGTAATTTCTCCTATACCTCTCTGTCTGTATGTCTGTGTGTAACTTCTCCTATACCTCTCTGTCTGTATGTCTGTGTGTAATTTCCCCTATACCTCTCTGTCTGTATGTCTGTGTGTAATTTCTCCTATACCTCTCTGTCTGTATGTCTGTGTGTAATTTCTCCGCAGGCCTCTTTATCTGTATGGGGACGGGATAGCCTGGTGGTTAGACTGATGCGTTCGTGATCTACTGACCTGGGTTCGAATCTCGCTCAAGAGGATTTTTCCTCTGGAGTTAACATCAGTGCCGCCTCCACTCCTCCTAAAAGTCTTTCGGATGAGACTATAAACCGAGGTTTCATGTGCGAACGTACGCAGAACATCTTGTGCACACATTAAAACTCGCTCTGCTTTTTGGAAGAGTGGGTCATTGGTGCTGGTGGGAACGGATGACAACATTTACAAAACTGCATACACACGGGGACTGGATGTAAAAAAAAAAAGCACACGAGTGCTTATTCCATTATCTTCGAAAATAAATGTCTGTGTTATTTCTCCATTATCTCTCTGTATTTGTATCTCTGTGCGTTATATCTACACAGGCCTCTGTATGTCTGTTTGTTGTTTCTTGTGACGTGCCCGAGGTTGTTGTTATTGTTCTTAGCTTATTGTTTTGTTATATATTCGGAATGATTCAAGATGGCTCATGACCGAATAACAACGATATTAGGGAAGGGATGGGGTTGCGGGAGGGGGTGGCGGTGGAAGTAGGGAGTGAGGGGGGTGGGGGTAGGAGGCAG
>CM060328.1:1427894-1435394 GCA_030674155.1 Stramonita haemastoma | reverse complement strand
CAAAATGGTCTCAGATTCCTGAGTGAAACCTGAAACCAAACGTGATTTAGATGTGTGTACATACTACAATGATTGTTACTGTACTGGACAGTTTTGGTGTTATCACTTTTTCTCCTTCTGAGTTCATGCACACTCCCCCTACACTGATGGATCGGTGGTCTACGGATAACGCACCGGCCTGGAAAGCGAAAAGTCCGGGTTCGAAATGTGTGGTGGTTTGATCCCCGTTTGTGCTCGAAACTTATTCCTCCATGCACTGAACACTGAAATGACTCAATTGCACATCGGCCTTGGGCCACAATACAATGCAAAGTAGATTTGGGAAAGCATCACGATATAAGCAGTACAAAAAACAGTAATCAACATTCGATATATATTCATGCGTTTTCAGTATACGTTAATAATTCTAAGGAGTGGTGGTCTGGGTGCTAGTCGTTTAGATGAGGTGATAAAAAGAGGACCCGTATGCAACACGCATTTGGCGCACGTAAAAGAATCCACGGCAGCAAGTGAGTTATCTCTGACAAAAGCGCAGCCACTCTGATAGGGAAAGAAATACAGAGAGATATGTCATGATTTGAAGTGGTACACAATTACAATACCATACAATACAGTACGATACGATACAATACAATACAATACACTACAATACTATACAATGCAATGCAATACAATAAAATACGATACAATACACTAAACTACATACACTACACTACACTACAGTACAATACAGTATAACACATCTACAGTACAAACCAGTACAATACTACACAATACAAGATACTCTTTTCTTTCCTGATAGTTTGCACTCTCTCAGTGTCTCTCTCTCTCTTTCTCTTTCTCTCTCCTCATCCCTCTCTCTCTATCAAAAGAAGAATAATGAAAATAAAATAAACTACAATAAAAGAAACTGCACTACATTAAATCAGAAAAAAATGTAAATCAAATAATAGAATAAACAAATAACAAAAAGATAATTGAAATGAAATAAAACCAAAATAAACTGAAGCCGAATAAAAGAAAAGAAAGTGCTAATGTCAGATAAGATAAAACAACAACAAAAGTCAAATGTCAGAGATAATTAGTTTCTAAACAGCCATTAACCCCCCCCCCCCTTACTTTACACACACACACACACACACACACACGCGCGCACGCACGCACGCACACACATACACACACGCACGCACACACATACACACACATACAAACACATACACACACACACGCACCCACGCACACACACATACACACACGCACGCACGCACGCATATACGCACTCGCACTCACGCACGACCACACATACACATACACACACGCAAGCACACACACACTGATGACCCCCCCCCCACACACAATTTTACTACTTATTCAATGTACCACCTGGAAATAAATGTTTGACTTTGACTTTGTTTTTAACTTTCACACACACACAAATACACACACACACACATACACACACACACACACACACACACACACACACACACACACACACACACACACACACACACACGCACGCACGCACGCACAAACACACACACACACACACACACACACACACACACACACACACACACACACGCACAAACAAACACACACACAAACACGCACACAGCGCAAAACATGCAATTATGAACCTTTTTGTTGCAGCCACCCACTCATAGGCAATCCTTTACAACAATCATCATGCACAGTGAAAATGACAACCTGCTTTCAACCCACACCCCACCCCACCCCACCCCACTCCTACCTTTTTCTCTCCACAGCTCTACCCCTCCCCCTTTCTTCACAATTACCCCCTCCCCCTCCCCACTGCACCCCCAATTTTTTCTGTTGTGCATGCAGTTAGAGAGAGCAGAAAGCATGCTGACTGATGTTCCAGAGGTTTTCTGACAGCAGAAAGCAGTGCTGACTGATTCTCCAGAGGTTTTCTGACAGCAGAAAGCAGTGCTGACTGATTCTCCAGAGGTTTTCTGACAGCAGAAAGCAGTGCTGACTGATTCTCCAGAGGTTTTCTGACAGCAGAAAGCATGCTGACTGATGTTCCAGAGGTTTTCTGACAGCAGAAAGCATGCTGACTGATGTTCCAGAGGTTTTCTGACAGCAGAAAGCATGCTGACTGATGTTCCAGAGGTTTTCTGACAGCAGAAAGCATGCTGATGTTCCAGAGGTTTTCTGACAGCAGAAAGCAGTGCTGATATTCCAGAGGTTTTCTAACAGCAGAAAGCAATGCTGATATTCCAGAGGTTTTCTGACAGCAGAAAGCAGTGCTGATATTCCAGAAGTTTCTGACAGCAGAAAGCATTGCTGACTGATGTTCCAGAAAGCAGAAAGCGATGCTGACTGATGCTACAGAGGTTTTCTGACAGCAGAAAGCAGTGCTGACTGATTCTCCAGAGGTTTTCTGACAGCAGAAAGCAGTGCTGACTGATTCTCCAGAGGTTTTCTGACAGCAGAAAACAGTGCTGACTGATTCTCCAGAGGTTTTCTGACAGCAGAAAGCAATGCTGACTGATGTTCCAGAGGTTTTGCCAGTGCGCTTGGTTTCTTTTTTGTTTTCCCGTTCTTCTCAAATTACGAGCATCTCTTTAAAGTTTACTTGTAAAGCACTTTCTACACCTTCTGTTGATTGTATCTGTTTCTCGATTTCTTTCTGTGTGTCTTTCTGTCTATATGTTTGTTTGTCTGTCTGTCTCTCACATTGTCATTGTCGTTGTGTGTGTGTGTGTGTGTGTGTGTGTGTGTGGTGTGTGTGTGTGTGTGTGTGTGTGCGCGCGCGCGTGCGTGCGTGCGTGCGTGTGTGTCTGTTTGTGTGTCTGTGAATCTATGTGTATGTTTTTTGTTTATATGTTTGGGTAAATACAGTTCACATAAGTTTAATTTGATATTGCGATATCTAAACTGGTGCCTGTCAAAATATGTTAAAACCATACCCAGTAAAAACAAACATTATTATGATAACAGCACAAACAGATGTAGAGATAAACCTCATGTTTAAACACAGACATACAGACAGACAGACATACAGACAGACAGACGAAGGCAGAGACAGAGACAGACAGAGAGACAGACAGACAAAACAGAGAGAGACAGAGAGAGAGAGACAAACAGATAGAGACAGAGATAGACATAAAGACAGGCAAAGTCAAGTCAAGTCAAAAACACTTTAATCATCCCTGAAGGGCAATTGCAATACTGACAGGCATATTGATACAAATCATAATCAAAGACACAAAATAGCTACATTTCATATTTGTTCAGACATTATATGATAACTTCAAATAAAAATGTCACAAACACTCACACTTTACGCGCGCGCGCTCACACACACACAAACACACGCATACACACACACACACACCGTGTCAGATAGTCAGATAAACAGATAGACAGACAGACAACGAAGAGTAGAGTGTTTAAAGCTGGCTATTAAATATTAAGAAATGCACCGAGTTTCAGATTTTCAGATAATTACACCACTCTCAGCTCTCAGGTCACGCACATATAAAAAACCCCACAGACCACACGGCGGCCATTTTTCTATGGAAAAAACCAGAACCAAAAAAGAAAGACATCAGATTTGATACAGGGAGAAGAGAGCTGGCATGGGTATAGTGGTCTGATGATGATTCCAGCAATATGTTGGCACAGACCTGATCCTGACAGAGCCACAGAAGGCATGGCGGGGTCATGGAGGACAGTAGCCAACACTGAATCCGATGACTGGCATCCACAGGACAATGGATTGATTTAGAATGCCTTGACTGTTGGACAACGATAACTGCAAGGAAAAACGCAGACGATTGTACCGATTAATGAATATTAAAGAATGTAATTTATTGTTCATTCGCTAGAGAATTCAATCAATAAATATTAAAAGAATGCATTTATTGTCCAGTAATTACAGAATTCAATCAATAAATATAAAAGAATGCCTTTGTTGTCCATTAACTGGAGAATACAATCAACGAATATTAAAGAATGTAATCTTTTGTCCATTAATTAGAGAACATAATCAATGAATATCAAAGAATGTGATTTATTGTTCATTCACTAGAGAATTCAATCAATAAACATTAAAGAATGCATTTGTTGTCCATTAGCTAGAGAATACAATAAATGAATATCTATGAATGCATTTATTGTCGATTAACTAGAGAATTCAATGACACATACAATCTTGATCGACAACTGCAAGGGCTGGTATAAAAAATCAAGACATCACTGTACTAGAAAAAATACTACTATTTCATTACGATACTCATATTTTGAATATTTATTTTGATGTATTTGAAAACGTTGATCATTATCAGAGAGAGAGGGAGAGAGAGAGGGGAGAAAGAGAGAGAGAGAGAGAGAGAGAGAGAGAGAGAGAGAGAGAGAGAGAGAGAGAGACAGAGAGACAGAGAGACAGAGAGAGAGACAGAGAGAGACAGAGAGAGACAGAGAGAGAGACAGAGAGACAGAGAGACAGAGACAGAGAGAGAGACAGAGAGAGAGAGAGAGAGAGAGAGAGACAGAGAGAGAGAGAGAGACAGAGAGAGAGAGACAGAGAGAGACAGAGAGAGAGGACTATTGCAAGGTAGATCGGTGCGTCGTTTAGTTTTTTTTTGTGTGTTTTTCATTGGCTTCAATATAATTGAACAGATATCGTGTTTTTATCATCTTTCAACAGAAAGTTTTGATTATTGCTTACCGTTTGCAACAACAAAAAAACAAAACAATAACACACCAAACAATGAAATATAATCAAATCTCTTTGCAAAATGCAAACAAGGAAATGTCACCACACCAAAGACGAAGACAAGTTGGCTAGTGTGTAAGCTTGTAAACAGACTGTTGTCTCTCCCGGTTCTTGACATGTCCAGCAGAATAATCATTTCTAAACACAGAAGGAAATGGGATCGTCTGATGATCATATTCCGATGTTTCCGGGTGTACAAGGACTCTTGATGGGTTTCATGTTTGTTTGGAATACGAGGGATTGTTTTAGTTAGTGCATGTCTCTCTCTCTCTCTCTCTCTCTCTCTCTCTCTCTCTCTCTCTCTCTCTCTCTCTCTCTCTCTCTCTCTCTCTCTCTCTCTCTCTCTCTCTCTCTCTCTCTCGTTTCTGAACGAATCCCTTTTTTTATTACCTTATTATTGTGTTTCTGTCTTATTTCTTGTCTGTTGTTTGTTACTTCGTACGGTTTCTTGTTCTTAGTATTGGGATTATTATTATTGTTGTTGTTCAGTCAGAGTTTTTTTTATCTTGTTCTTATCCCTTATAAAGGCGGGGACTGGATGTAAAAAACACACACGAGTGCTTATTTATTATCATCGAAATAAAAGCATTTGCCTTTTCTTGCCTTGCCTCTCTCTCTCGCCCCTCTCTCTCTCTCTCCTTCTTTCTCTGTCTGTCTGTCTGTCTGTCTGTCTGTCTGTCTGTCTGTCTGTCAGACAGATAGACAGACAGACAGACAGACAGAGGCAGAGACAAACAGCCAAACAGACAGCCAGCCAGACAAAACAAAGACATAAACAGAGAGACAGAGACAGACTCCTTCTGTCTCTGTCTGTCTGTCTGTCTGTCAGACAGATACACAGACAGACAGACAGGCAGAGACAAACAGCCAAACAGACAGAGTCAGACAAAGATAGAAACAGACAGATAGAGACAGAGAGAGACAGGCAGGCAGATAAAGAGAGGGGCAAGATGGACTGTGTAGATTTAAAGGCTATCGATCATCTATAGTCATTAACAAGTTGCAAAGAAACCATGAGAAGTACACTGTCTCTCTAACCCCCCCTATACACCCCCCTATACCCCCCCTATACCCCCCATACCCCCCTATAACCCCCCCCCCCCGCCCTCCCCGCTCTCCGAGATCTCAGCTGAGCTGAAACACTGCGAAGACCTGTTGCCTCTGTCTCTGTTTGTCAGTCTCTCAGTCTGTCTGTCTGTCTGTCTGATTCTCTCTCTGTCTGTTTGAATATCTACACACACACACACACACACACACACACACACACACACACACACACACACACACACACACACACACACACACACACACGTACACACACACTTATGTATTTCTGGAAAACAACCCATTGACTCACAACAAATCAACACAGTTTGTTTTTCCCCCATAGATAAATAGCTTGATGAACCCCCCCCAAAAAAAACTATTGCTTACTCAATGTACCATCTGGAAATAAAGATTTGACTTGATTTTGACATGACACATACACTAGCCACCATACAAAGCAACATTATCGATCCCTCTGCTTTGAATAACGACCACTGACCAGGTCAAGTGGCACCACTGACCGCTACACACACACACACACACACACACACACACACACACACACACACACACACACACACCACTACTGGACAGAAAGAGCGCATACATTCATATCCCACACTGACCACTACACACCCTCTACACACACACACACACACACACACACACACACACACACACACACACACACACACACACCCTCTACACACACACACACACACACACACACACACACACACACACACACACACACACACACACACACACACACACACACACACACACACACACACACGTACACGTACACACACACACACACACACACACACACACACACACACACACGTACACTCACACACACACACACACACACACACACACACACACACACACACACACACACACACACACACACACACACACAACCACTACTGGACAGAAAGAGCGCATACACTGATATCCCAGAGGAACTGAAGACCTGTGATTACAAAGGCCAGAGAGCAGACAGCTCTCAGACGACGCATGGCGGAGGTTTGAGAACAGCACCGAGGGTTCCTCATGGCCACTGACCTCAGCCAACCTCTGACACACAGGTCGATGCCCCGGATGTCACAAGGGACATAACCTCTCGGCGTGCTCTGGGACAACAAAGGGAGAGAACTCAAAGGGAGGGAGAGTATGTTAATTCAGGGCTGACAGAAGACTTGATGTGCGGGAGATACAGAAGGTGGGATGACTGAAGGAAAGATACGGCCTCTGACAGTTGAGGATCCACTGATGTGATGTGGTGTGTGAGCAGCACAAGGCAGTGACCGCTTCACACATGAAGTTTATGGCTGTGTGGCTTTGTGTAAATGGACAAGGGTAGTGTTTAAAGAGGAGAAAGCTGATGTGGTTTGGTCACACCACAAGACACAACACCCTAGCAAAAACCATCCTGCAAGGAACAGTCGAGGGCAAGAGAAGAAGAGGCCGCCAAAAGAAATCATGGGTTGACAACATCAAAGACTGGACCGCCCAACCCCTACAACACCTCCTACTAGCCACACAGGATCGTGAAGCATGGAAAAAGATCTCTGTTGCGTCTTCTCTCATGTCCCCCCTACGTCCTTTGGGACATGGGACTGAGTGAGTGAGTGAGTGAGTGTTTAAGGACTTGGCCCCTTTTTCTGCCAGAAGTGTTTCCATTTCTACCCCATGTACAG
>CM060328.1:1415394-1422894 GCA_030674155.1 Stramonita haemastoma | reverse complement strand
TATTCCTGCAAGCGTATCGAAATCGTGGTTTATCTGGAGAATTTATTTTCTTGAAACTGATAAAACTAAGTTGTTATGGTACAAAGAATGTCTCCCCACTTCTCCCCTTTTCTATCTAATTAAGAAACCGAAGACTAAATAAATTATGAGAGATAAATGAGACAATTTGAAGTTATCATAAAAGTAGGTAAATAAAAAATGGCCACTTCTGCTAATCCGTTGATCAGTATTATCCTGATCAGGGTAAAGTATGGATCGTTTTTCCTTCCTCGGCTAAACCTCCCAGCTTTCCCAATGTTGAGATTTTTTCGTATGCGACAGTTTTTGCTCACAATAAAGGTAGCTGCATTCCGACTTCATAGAAGAGTAAAGTATAATATATATATATATAGAGAGAGATAAATAAAATATATATACATATATATACTTAGGAAAAAAGAGAAACAAAACATCACGTTTTTCTGCAAAAAGAAGGGGAAATTGACAAGGAAAGTGGAGACGAAAGTGTGTGTGTGTGTGTGTGTGTGTGTGTGTGTGTGTGTGTGTGTGTGTGTGTGTGTGTGTGTGTGTGTGTGTGTGTGTGTGTGTGTGTGTGTGTGTGCGTGTATGTAAGTGTGTGTGTGTAAGTGTGTGTGTGTAAGTGTGTGTGTGCGTGCGCGTGTGTGCATGAGTGCGTGTGTGCTTGCCTGCGTGCGTGCGTGCATGTGTGTGGTTATTTGGGACTGTGGATATTTTGGTGGGTGGGATGGGGGGTAGAAAAAAAGGATATTTTTCCCACAGAAATTGTAGAAAGTGAGGACACTGTCCACTCTGTAAGAAATCTGAAATCAAGACAATGAGAGCCTGAATGACTGAAAGGATGAACAAACGTGGAAACGGGAGGAGGGGAGGAAGGAATGAATAAATGCATGTCCTCGTCTAACAGGGGGCAGACGAGCAGACTGCTTTTACTCTGCTCTTGTCTCTTGAAGCAGTCATCTCATCTTTTACATCAGCCCTTGACCCGAGAGAGAGGGAGAGGGAGAGAGAGAGAGAGAGAGAGAGAGAGAGAGAGAGAGAGAGAGAGAGAGAGAGAGAGGGGAGAGAGACAGAGACAGAGACAGAGACAGAGACAGAGACAGAGAGACAGAGACAGAGACAGACAAGGAGACAGAGAAAGACAGACAAGACAAACAGATATTGACAGCGACGAAGACAGACATACAGAAAGGCAGACAAGCATACAGGTAGACAGATAAACAAACATATCAGATAAGCATACAGAATCAGAGACACATATCTAGCAAAACAAACAACTTGCCACAGACAGAATGACTAAAAACAGATACCGACAGACGTAGGTAGGTAGAAAAACCAAACAAACCCATGCATAAAAGACCCCGAGATATCCGTCGTGATTATTTCCTCAACTTCAGTCTCTGAAAAAGCAAGAAAGAAAAACAACACCCCCCCCTCCCCCCCCAACAAAAAACCCCAACTTAAAAACCAACTTTTACTGTTCATTACGCTCATCTGGACTCAAAGCATCCCACGACAGCAACCAACGGTTTCCGCGCATGATCAGAATAGACTTCCGTTCACTTCCTTCTGTACTTCCGGTTTCTTTAATCTATGGGTAACTAGCAATCAAATTAGTCTCTGTCCCACTGTTTTTTGTTTTGTGTGTAGCTGAGTTTAAGTTATGCAACATCTGAAGTAAGGGCTAGCAGGATAGCCTAGTGGTTAGAGCGCCACACTTGTGATAGAATGGTACAAGGGTAAGGGTTTGAAACTCTGCTGAGGTGTCTCACTTGAAGATATTTTCTCTCCAGGGTTAAATATTGAAACTGATTCTTAGCGCTCTCTTACAAGATCTTTGGATGATGCTATAAACTGAGATCTTAATATATATATTTTTTAATGTATAGTCTATACCACTTTATGTCACAGAAGATTTCTCTGCGTGAAATTCGGGCTGCTCTACCCGAGAAGAGTGCGTCGACACAAGTGCAGCACCACAGATTTTTTTCTTTTTCTTGTCTGCAACTGTATTTGTTTCCGTGTCAGAGTGGCTTTTTTAAAAACAGAATTTTGCCAGTGACAACCCTCTTGTAGCCATGGGTTCTTTTATGTGCGCTAAGTAATGATGTGTGGACACACGGAGCCTCGGTTTATCGTCTCATTCGAAAGATTAGCACCCAGACTACCAAATGCAAGAGGGTTAACCTTACTTTATCTCAACTCAAACCTTTCCACCACATCATCACTGAGTGTACATTCATTGCTCTAGAGAAAGAGGCCTCAGTTTCTAGTAGCCTTCATCCCATTGAAAAGACACACACACACACACACACACACCACACACACACCACACACCACACACACACACACACACACACACACACACACACACACACACACACACACAAATTAGACTAATAAGAATTGTAAATTGTCTAGCCATCTTCTGTTGTTGGCCGTGAAACATGTCTTGTCAGAGGGTCTTCCAGTTTGTTCTGGTGCTGGCCACAAAACATGCTTTGAGATCTGTGTGTGGTGTGTGTGTGTGTGTTGTGTGGTGTGTGTGTGTGTGTGTGTGTGTGTGTTGTGTGTGGTGTGTGTGTGTGTGTGTGTGTGGTGTGTGTGTGTGGGTGTGTGTGTGTGGTGTGTGTGTGTGTGGTGTGTGTGTGTTGTCTGTGTGTGTCTGTGTGTGTGTGTCTGTGTGTTGTGTGTGTTTATGTGTAAGTGTTGTGTGTGTGTGTGGAGGGTGGGGGTGTGTATCGCCAGATGCTGCGATCGGTACTTGCCCGTGTGTGGAGTGGTTGTGTGTAGTTTGGCTTGGGTGTATGTGTTGTTGGTGTGGTGTGGTGTGATGTAGGGATATGAAATGAGGATGGATGAAATGAGGGTGAGAGTTGAAAAGGAAGAAGGAAAAGAGAGAGAAGAGAGAGACAGGGAGAACAGGAGAACAGCATGCCAGTTGACAGGGAACCAGACGACGGGACGACAGACGACAGAGAGACAGACGAGAGAGAGAGAGAGAGAGAGAGAGAGAGAGAGAGAGAGAGAGAGAGGAAGAGAGAGAGAGAGAGAGAGAGAGAGAGAAGAGAGAGAGAAGAGAGAGAGAGAGAGACGAGAGAGACGAGACGAGAAAGACGAAGAGAGACGAGAGAGACAGAGAGAGACAGAGAGAGACAGAGAGAGAGAGAGAAGAGAGACAGAGAGAGAGAGAGAGAGAGAAGAGACAGAAGCAGAAGAGGACGAGAGAAGGAGACGAGAGAGAGAGAAGAGAGAGAGAGAGAGAGAGAGAGAGAGAGGAGAGAGAGAGAGAGAGAGAGGAGAGAGAGAGAGAGAGAGAGAGAGAGAGAGATGCATGTCTCCCCCACTGGTGTCAATAACATGCACAGCTGATCTGAATTAAGAGGGGTGGGGGCAAGAGGCGAACAGTGATGGCAAAGAGGAAAGCGATTTGTGATGCCCACTCGCCCACTTGTCGCGAGTTATGGGCAGACTTCTGCCAGAATGAGGAGGAGGTCTCTAAAAATAGCTGCTAAAGCAAAGACTGTTTATCATGCAGATAAAATCACACGTTTTTTTCAGGTGCTCGCGCTCGTTTTTTGCATTTGGTAGAAAGGATATGAGACTGATTTCGTTGTTGCTATGTCATAGACAGACTTATGCCTTTCGGATGAGACTATAAACCGACTATAAACTATAGTCCTTCGGATGAGACTATAAACCGAGGCCCTGTGTGCGAAAAAACACCCAGAACATCTTGTGCACACGTTAAATCCTGTTCCGCTTTTCGTAAGAGTAGGCCATCGTGTGCCGGTGGGAAGAGATGACAAGATTAACAAAACTGCATACAAGCGGGGACTGGATGTAGAAAAGCACATGAGTACTTATTCCGTTATCCTCGATAGAAAAGAATATATTTTTTAAAATGTGGAATGATACTTAATTTTGTCTATGTCGCTTCATGATCGATAGTATTATTCGTTTCAATATAAACTTCCACGCAATGATAAAAAACAAACTTCCACATAATAATATCACACTGATATTGTTGTTGCAAGGTTATAGACAGACTTATGTGGGTTGATATTTATTTTTGTCTATGTCGATGTAGGCTGAAACAGTGTAATCAATAGCATTATTCGTCTCAATATAAACTTCCAGACAATGAAATGACACTAACATTGTTGTTGCTATGTAATAACAGACCTATGTGGGCTGATATTCATTTTTGTGTCTATGCCATTGCATTTTGAGATAATGTGAACATTTCAACACAGAGACTTGATTTAAACATCTTATCTCTAAGGCCTCAGATACTGAATTCTTATTTCAAGCGTCGTATGTGTGTGTGTGTGTGTGTGTGTGTGGTGTGTGTGTGTGTGTGTGCTGCGCGCGCGCGTGCGTGCGTGCGTGCGTGCGTGTGTGTGTGCGTGCGTACGCGCGCGCGCGCGCGTGTATGTGTGTGTGTGAGTGTGTTTGTGTATCTTTTACATTTCAGTGACCGTGCTGGTATCGGTAATTGATTTTCCAGCGATGTGGAGGGGGGGGGTCTGCTGCATGGGTAACAGCTTGCCCTCCACACTTACTTACCCAGGCTTTGCATTCTAGAGCCTAGAGTACAACTCCATAGCCTTCCGAGACTGACCGATGCCTACCTGGTTTGACCCTTATGGAGGAATAGGGCTTTGATAGGAAGAATGGCCGAATAGTAGTTTTTGATCTTGCTAGTGTGAGAACTACAAAGCGAAGGGAATTTTTTTAAAATCTGAGCTTTCATTGTTAGTAAAAGGACAGTCCTGTATTTTCTGACATAAACAGCCATTGGTAGCAATTGATGATGAAGGAAATATCAATTCTTGCAGTAACAGTATCTGGCATAAAACAAGATGACAGAGCACCTGAAAATAAGAATTATCGCCCATTCAACAAGACGTCACAAACAGATAAAAATCATCGCAATCAACAAGACGTCAACATCAATAAAGAATCATCGCCAATTCAACAAGACGTCAGAGCACCAGAAAGTAATAATTTATGGCCAGTTTGAGAAGACGTCACAACGCCAGATAAAATGATTGCCAATCTAACAAAACGTCAGAGCACCATATAAAAATGATTGCCAATCTAACAAAACGTCAGAGCACCGGATAAAAGAATTATCGCCAATCTAACAAAACGTCAAAGCACCAGATAAAAATGATTGCCAATCTTACAAAACGTCAGAGCAGCAGATAAAAATGATGACCAATCTAACAAAACGTCAGAGCACCAGATAAAAATGATTGCCAATCTAACAAAACGTCAGAGCATTTTTGTCATTTTTTCTTTGCTTTTTTTGTACAAGCATAGTTCCCTGATTTTCTTGTTGCAAAACTTCATGTGCTACATACTAAAATGCCCTGGACAATCCAACAGAATATTTTTAGAAGATAAACAGAACTGTCAAATAAAGTCTGCATTTTAAACTGAAACCTCAGAACAAAACCGCACAACCAAATTGTCGTTGAAAGAATTCTGCATTGTAAATTAAACTTTCATGAACATTTTTAAAAAACAAAGCTGTCCTGAAATGAACTTTGCATTGCAAACTGAGCTTTTCAAGATAAAAACCAACCTTTTCGACCAAACTGTTTTGTAATGAAGTTTGCATTTATGTGCTTTGTATGTGCAATGAACATTTGCCGAGTTTTCTGCCTGCGTGGCAAAGAATTTCGATAGAAAAATCTGTACTAACGCATGCACACACACACATAACACACACACGCACGCACCACGCATACACCACGCACCACGCACACACATATACACACACTACAACATACACACAACACACATAAACACACACACACACACACACTACCGAAACACACACACACTACACCAAACGTACACAACACACACACACACACACACCACATACACACACACACACACACACTACAACACACACACACACACACACACACACACACACACACACACACACACAACTCACACACACAGCCACGAGCGGGGACACATAATTATGCATGCACGCATTCTTGTAAATGTAAAAAAAAAAACACAACATTTCAAAGCCTTTTTTGTTCACTTTTTATGCATCCATTTATTATTCTGCAAAAGTGAAATATGCATGCGAATGACATCTACATAAACCTATTATTATCATTAATCTAGAAGTTAATTACCCCTGGGGGCGTGTTTGATAAATAGCATTCCCACCTGGAAACTCTGCGCTAGAAATTCCTCTTTTCTATTCCTCTTTTGTTTCTTTCCTTGTTCCTTTCTTCCTCTTTCCTTTTTCTTGTCTATTTTCTGTCTTCTTGGTCCATTCTACCTACCCTTTTTCCAGAAAGTCTTAAAAGATAAATTCTCTCCCACGCCGAAGTCGGATGCGCTGGGTCTGACTCGTCAGGCGCTTAACGGCAGCGCGAATGCATTTTCGCTGATATAGACAGACAACTTTAGTTGCTGTCTGAGGTTCGACGACGACGAAGAAAAAGAAATTGCTTTTTCTCTATAACCGATCGTAGTTTTTGTGAATATCTTTGAACAAATTTCCCACAAGGGAATTCCCTAACACTTTAACATCAAATTTAGCCCAGGCATAAGCTTTGTCAGTTATTGATGTGAGCAAAGTGACAAGTCCATCACTAGATATTGGTATGATATGAAATTCTATATTGACACGCTTCAGCCGTAATAAAGTCTGAACATAACGATATCATGTACTCTCTCTTAAAGAGGAAAATTCATCTGAAGTCTGAATATGGCTGCCTTATGGCGAGTTACACGAAAACAGTCATATGCGTAAAACCAGTATGTGCCTGCGGTTTTCGCATTAATGGGTGCATATTGTAGTTGATACCAGGGTATGAAGTTTGGAAGATACAACAACCCAACGACAACAGCAACAACAACAACTCTACAAACTTTCTCTCCAACATGCACACTGCTTTATCTCTATCCGAAAAAGAGGAAAAGTTCGGAAAAAGAGGGGAAAGGGAAGGAAAGGGAAGCGAAGGTAAGGAATGGATGAGGGTGAAGGAGAGAGAGGGAGGGAGAGAGACAGACGATCTTTCCTTTGCAAGGAAATAAATTTAATTATCCCAGCTTGGCGGCCATTTGAGACCTACTTGGCTATCTGCAACTGCCCTTGAACTTTCGCTTCCAAACCTGCACACACATGCTTCAAGGGGGTGTCACACAACGCAGCCTTAAAGGGGGTGTCACACGATGCAGTCTTAAAGGAAGTGTCACACGTACAATGCAATCTTAAAGGGAGTGTCCACAATTCCATCCTTAAAGGGAGTGTCACAATTTGCAATCCTTAAAGGGAGTGTCACAATTTGCAATCTTAAAGGGAGTGTCACATTTGCAACTTAAAGGGGAGTATTATATATTATGCACCCTTAAAGGGAGTCTCACATACTTGATTTTGTGCATTCGATCCAATAGGTTGTTCCACCTACTCGATCAAATTATTTGTTGATCCAATTAACT
>CM060328.1:1400394-1402894 GCA_030674155.1 Stramonita haemastoma | reverse complement strand
AAATACAAAAAATACATGCTCCTACCCTGAAGAATTCAGTTGTAGTCGATATCTGTTACTACCGACTGCTATTGGAACTTTTCGGCTCACGTGCTAAAGGTTGTTAGTGTGGTATGGCCCTTTACAGAAAAAAAGGTAAATGTATCCCATAACCTATGTGGTCGTAGGGGAGCGAGGCATCAGAGACCTCAACTTCTCCAGGGGCCAGCACATTGAGGGCGGCGCCCATCTCCTCTCCCTCGCTGCTTTACCTTCCCTAACCTTTAAGAGGGCAGATATCCATTGACAGCTGGGTGAACTGGGGGACTGCACTGAAGCCAAGGTGCGTAAACAGTCACCCATCCGATTGGTAACCACGCTCGATGCTGCTTAACCGTAGCTTGGGGAAAGCGAGCGCTCTGACCACTGAGCTATCCCGTCCCCTTAGTACCGAATCCATTCCCCTAAAAGTCCTTCGGATGAGACTGTAAACTGAAGTCCCGAGTGCAAACGCAGACACGAGCATCCTGCACACAGGCTAATTAAAACAGCTTCTGTCTGGTGTGTTGGAGCTGACTAGCCGTGATCGATGTTGCAGAAGACATGAACTCGCTCAGCATGCAATCTGCAGCTTGGCGAGGGATGGACTCCACCTGTTAGTGTCAAGTTTCCTAAGACACGCTGCCTGGAAATAACGATCAGTGTTGTACCCCAAAGACCGATTGTAGAGTTGTGATGTGTCTAAAAGTAGTCAAGGGAAGCTAAATTGAAAAAGCCACAGACATCATCACTAAATCAAAAATTCTTCTTCTTCGTCGAACGCTAAGACAGCGACTATAGTGTTGTTTTTCATATGAGCGAAAATGCGTCGCGCTGCCGTTAAGTGCTTGACAATCAGGCCTAGCGCATCTGACTTCGGCGTAGGAGAGAATAGTTATCTTTAAGTCTTTTTAGGTACATTAAAAGAAAAGGTAGGAAAATGGATCGAGAAGGTAGAAAACAGACAAGACGGAAGTGTCAGAAAGAAAAGGAACAAGGCAGAAACAAAGAGAGGGATCGAAAAGAGGGACATCCAAAAACAGACGACAACACACATTTACTTCTTCGGTTTTTCGACACAACCAAGTCAGCAGCAAAAATAACCCCAGAAATTGTCACACAAAAAGTACAGAACCCACTTTCTTGAGCTCTGATAGTATTACTACAATCCAGACTCCTTTACGGCAAAAGTTGATTTTACGCTGGAGTCCTGTTACAAGACAGAGAGAGAGACTAACGGTGACGTCACCACAGCTAAACGAAGAGGACTGCCTTCCCTCAGGCCGCCATTTTGTCAGAAGATGGAGGAAATTAAAAACTACTACATGTGGTGAGAGAGAGAGAGAGAGACACTGACACTGACACTGACACATTTTATTGCTTTTAAAGCTGTACAAAGCTCATCAAGCATGCATCGCGAAAGATCGAATCGAATACGACGCGAAGTGTTTGACATGGAAACCATAACAAACAATGTTTTTTTGTGTTGTTTTTTTTATCGGAACTGACAATATTTGTCAGTGACTGTCATTTCATATGTACACACCAAGCAGCACACTGGTCCACGGTACACAGCCGTCATCACCCCAGGTAGAACCAGATGAGGTCACGGAGCACCTGTAGTTTGCGCAGAGCACGTGCCTGCGTGTCGGGGTATGCAGTTCTGCCAGCACGCCTTCCCCTCCGTAGGTTGTCCAGTTTCGTCACCTCTTCTGTCAGCATGTTCTTTCTTTCTTGTTTGATGTACCAAAATACACAGTCATTTTCATTTTCTGTGTGTGACTTGCATGAGAATTCCAGCACCAAGTCATCTGACTCACAGAGTAATAGATTGTCATTCTCCGTGGTATACAGAGCAACTTTTCTGAAACATTTATTTCTGTCTCTGTCTTTTAAACGTCGCTGCACTGTTTTGTTAGTCATTGTAGAGACGTAATCTTTCACCATACCCACGTTAAATCCATCTATTGTTGTTTTCTCTATCCTGTCGTTTGTGTCCAGTTCATCCTGAGAGACAGTGACGTCACATTCAGCTGCACACGGAGTGTCTACTACGTGCTGCACATGCAACACATCTGACACACCCCTTTCACTGTCCGCCTGGTCTGTTTGTGTTGCTGTCAGATGTGTAGGGCTGAAACTTTCTTGTGCGCATGGCGATTCGAATAAAGTGTCCAGCTCTGGCAACACATTTGGTAGGGCGTCACTGGATGTCTGACCACTCACTTGATTTTGCTGCTGTTGCTGTTGTTGCTGTTGTCGTCGTTGGTCTCGTCGTATCTGGCTTGGTGGTTTACGCCTATAGTACTGAGTCTGGCTGTTTCGGTTGAGCACTAGGTCTGCCATATTTGATGTCACTGAGGGGCTTGCTGGCTTGAGTCGTAAAACGACAACAGTGCTGTCGTCTTCGCCACCACACACCTTCCAACTCGTTAGTGCATTGTTTGTTAGCAGGGCACTTAGCATTGTTTCCACAGTTGTT
>CM060328.1:1382894-1392894 GCA_030674155.1 Stramonita haemastoma | reverse complement strand
GATCGAACCTGGGTTTGAGCTACATCCAGAAGCTCGCTAAAGTGGAGGCGGGGGGGGGGGGGGGAAGGGGGGTCGGGATAGCCGCCTGGTAGTTAGATTTATACGCATTGCGCTCATGATCTACTGTCCTGGGTTCGAATCTCGTTCAAGAGGATTTTTCGTCTGGAGTTAACATCATACCGACTACCCCCCCAAAAAAACAACAACAACACAAAACAACAACAACAACAAAAAACAAAAAAACAAAAAACCCAAACAAGTCCTTGGATGAGACTATAAACCAAAGTTCCGTGTGCGAACGCAGGCAGACATCTTGCGCACACGTTAAAACCTCTTTCGCCTTTTCGGAAGAGTAGGCCCTTGTGTGCGGGTGGATTGAATGACAAAGTTTACAAAACTGCATACACTCGGGAATTAGATGTAAAAGAAACACATGAGTGCTTATTCCATTATCCTCGAAATAAAAGAATAAATAAATAAAAATAAAATAAGGGGATTTTCCCCTGGAGGTAACAGCAGTACTGACTCCACTTCATCTAAAAGTCCATTGGATGAGACGATAAACCAAGGCCCTGTGTACGAACGCACGCAGAACATCTTGTGTACACGTTAAATCCCGTCTCGCTTTTTAGAGGTGTAGGCCATGTTCTGCAGGTAAGAACGGAAAGGCAAAAAATTTATCTGAAAAAAGATCTGCATGCACACTGGTGTCGTGTATATACACTTATTTATTCTTTTATTTCGCGAATAATGGAATAAGCACAAGTGTGTCTTTTTACATCTAGTCCCCGTGTGAATGCAGTTTTGTCAGTTTTGTCATCGTATGTATGCGTGTGTGGACATTCAAATTTGCTATTTTCTAAAATTATTAATTGTCATTGATTGCTTGTGTGTTGAATAGGTCGAAAGCAAGCGCTTTGATTTGTTTTTGCAAGATATATAGCGCTATATAAATTCCATGTATTACCACCGGCACACCATGGACAGTATCCAAAGCAGCTGCCTTGTTGGGGGACAAACGTGGTCGCATTTACAAAACTCTCCCCATTGGTAAACCTTGGAGCGAGGGATGGAGAAAAAGAGGAAAAAACAGGACACGACATCTACAACAAGAGCAGTCTTTAAAGCAAAGCCATTTCTCATCAACATGGCCGATGTTGTTTTCAAAATGAGTCTCACTTCAGCTTCAATAGAGACACAAGTTAACTTTTTTGGTTTGTCTGCAAGGTAGTTGATTGGTAGTTACCCTATTTCCCTTCAGAGGGATTTAACGAGTGGTGTGTGTGTATGTGTGTGTGTATGAGTGTGTGTGTGTGTGTGTGTGTGTGTGTGCGCACGCGCGTGCGTGTGTGTTTGTGTGTGTGTGTGTGTGTGCGCGCGCGCACGCGCGTGCGTGTGTGTGTGTGTGCGCGCGCGGTTTGTGTGTATGTTCCATTTTCACAACCCACTAACCCTGTTTATCACTGTCTAACCTCTCTGGCACTGCTTCCAATCCAATTTGATAGACATGAAAACAGACAGAAGACACGCCTGTCTGGAACAAGAGCTCTCATTTCCACACAAAGCTCTGCCTCATTACCAGGAGAATCCCTGATTAGTTTGACAAGTGCGGATCTGAAGGCATCAATGCCGCCATTGTTTTCATTTTCAGTGTCTGTTCAACTTCAAATAAAGGCACAAAAACTCTTCTGCTTTGCCTCTGCTTGTCAGCGTGTTGTAGTTATCGCTGTTCATTTCCTGTTTGGCTGTTAAATTTTGTGCGAGAGAGAGAGAGAGAGAGAGAGAGAGAGAGAGAGAGAGAGAGAGAGAGAGAGAGAGAGAGAGAGAGAGAGTATGCAAAATGCATATATATGATATACATATTAATATATAAATAAATATAAATATTAATGCTTGTACTCTACCGTGCACGTGTGTGTCTGGATGCACGCGCGGTTACATGCGTGTGTGTTTCTGTGTTTCATTTACACAACCCACTGACCCTGTTTCACACAGGCAAACCTTTCTCACGTTCCATCAAATCCAATTTCATTGACAGTAGAACAGACAGAAGACAAAGATATCTGCAACAAGATGAGATCATTCAGTTTATCCCAAACAAAGCCGCTGCTCATTACAAATGATATAAACAAAAAAAACTGCTCAGCTTTGTAAAGATTGTAAAAACCCCACCCCAAACCCACCAACATTGATTTTAAAACAGATTCCATTTAAAACTTGAAAATAAAGATACATAAACTTTTTGACTTTTTGTGTGGATCGGTCTGTGTCTTCGAAGTGAAAGCTTGGTCGACTTTGCAAGAATTTGAGAACTAAACCTTTAAACATTGTTGTCGGCTTTAATCTCATTGAAATCGTCAAGTCAAGACATACAATCTTCTTGCCCTTTTTCTCTCTCCGTGTGGGTTATTCTGTCTATATCTTTCTTTATCTCATTTTCTGTTTTAGGTTTACTTTGCTTAAGTTCCACGCGCGCAGGGGGGCTAGTGTATGCAAATGCGCGAGTCAGAGAGAGAGAGAGAGAGGGGGGGGAGAGAGGGAGGGGAGAGAGAGAGAGAGAGAGGAGAGAGAGAGAGAGAGAGAGAGAGAGAGAGAGAGAGAGAGAGAGAGAGAGAGAAAGAGAGAGAGGAGAGAGGACAGAGACAATGAGAGAGAGAGAGAGAGAGAGAGAGAGAGAGAGAAGAGAGAGAGAGGAGAGAGAAGAGAGAAGAGAAGGAAGGACAGACAGACAGAAAAGACAGACAGAGACAGAAGAAGGCAGAGAGACAAGAAAGAGAGAGTCAGAGAGAGAGACACAGACAGAGACAGGAGAGACAGAGGACAGAGAGGAAGGGAGGAGAGGGAGGGGGGGGGGGTCAGCTTAGCGAGGCTGACATTTGAAATTTCTGGTTTTGTCTGTGATTTCACGCTGTAGAAGTGTTCGTGTTTGCTGTCTGTGCTTTTTCCTCTCTCAGTTTGGTTTCTACTTTGTTTTTGCGTCTATTTCTTTCTGAAATGAATACTCAAGGAAAAGAAACAAACAAAAAGACAAACAAACAAAAAAAGTAACAACAAAAAAGGGTTAAATAGCAATCCTGTTTTTCCAGTAGTCAAACAAACCGATGGGTATATCTGAGAGCAAGTACACTTGTTCATGAACAGCAACAATAATAACAATAACAGAAGCAACAACATCAACGACACACAGGCAAATACATTCACATATGTTCGGATACTAACACAAACACACATTCACACACGCACACTCTCACAACACACACACAGACACAGACACAGACACAGACACAGACACAGACACACACACACACACACACACACACACACACACACACACACACACACACACACACACACACTCTCCTCTCTCTCTCTCTCTCTCTCTCCTCTACAACACACACACCACCACACACACACACACACACACACACACACACACACACTCTCTCTCTCATCTCTCCTCTCTCTCTCTCTCTCCCACCCCCAATACTCACTCACCCCCCCCCCCCCAAACTCTCTCTCTCTCTCACACACACAGAAACTCTCTCTCTCTCACACACGCTCACACACATCACACACACACACACAACACACACACACACACACACACACACACACACACACACACACACACACACACCACACACCACACACACACACACACCTACCCCCCCCCCCTACACACACACACACACCACACCAGAACCAGGGTTCAAACATCTCAGGAAGGTGTACGATATCTGAAAGCTGACACACATACCCCCAGGCCTCGCATCATCAGCAAAAAAACCCCGACAACATATAAAGTAATGAAGCGAAATATTGACAAAGGCATGACGCTGAGAAAACGGAGCTATTAGCAAAGTAACAGCAGAGACTGTATGGTGACAGGCGATTTCTTCCTGTTAAAACACTAATGCAGTTGACCTTGCACGAACACACAAACGTGCTCCCTTGCGAGCTCGCAAACATATGTATACATAAGCAAGTGCATGCACGCGTGCGTTGCCTGCATGTGTGATCATGCACGCGCGCATACACATACACACACATACACAAACATACACACCTACACTCACACACAAAAACACATGCACACACACACACAAACACACACACAGATACACACATACACACAACACACGAGTCATATACTTGCAAACAGACACACATACACACACACAAACACACACAGGCACGCACGCACACACGCACGGACACCACACACACACACACACAGTAATTTAAAATTGGCATTTGAAATTGTAAAGGGTCTCTATTACAGTCCCATAGGACATTTGTTATAGTTACATTAATGTTGTAATGAGTTCTCATATTTCTATTATTTCTATTGCATAACCAAATTTCTTTGTGGGCTGTAGTTCTCTTTTTCTTTTTTTTTCTTTTTTAAGGGTGGAGGGTGACTTGTGTGTGTGTGTGTGTGTGTGTGTGTGTGTGTGTGTGTGTGTGTGTGTGTGTGTGTGTGTGTGTTGTGTGTGTGTGTGTGTGTGTGTGTGTGTGTTTTCCCATCGTCTAATATCACTAAAAGTGAACAGACGTAAAACTGAAGACGACACAACACACACACACACACACACCACCACCACACCAACCCGCGCGCGCGCGCACACATAGAGTAAACAAACGTTAAATACAAGCAGGAAGGACGGAAGGAACACGCACTGGTCTCTTGTCTCCTGTAGCAATTCCAGACAAATGGTTCAGATATCTCACGAAGAGGTTTCTGAGAGATGATAAATATCCCCCCCCAACCCCACACCTACACACCCAACACCACCACACACACACACACACACACACACACACACACACACACACACACACACACACACACCTCCTCTCCCACACACACACACCACACTCTCTCTCTTCACACACACATACCCACAACACACACACATACCACACCCCTACAACACACACACACACAACACCACACACACACACACACCACACACATACCACACACCACAGCCACACCACACCACACACAACCACACACACACACACCACACACACACACACACACACCACACACCAACACACACACACACACACACACACCACACACACACACACACAACACACACACAACACACATACACACAACCCCCACCACCCACACCACAAACACACCCACCACAACCCACACCACACACACAACACACACACACACCAACACACACACACACACACAACACACACACACACACCACACCACACACACACAAACACCACACACACACAACAACACACACAACACACACACCAAACACACACACACACACACACCAAAAAACCACACACAAAACAATACACACACATACACACACACACACACACACACCACACACACACACACAACACACCACAAACACCGGACAAAAACAGACATGATGCCTTCCAGAGACAAATGATATGTACAGACTGTGCAGCAGAGAAAACGGAACCAGGAACATAATGGTAGATAATGTCTTCTGGGCAGACCACTCAAACACGTGTGCTTGCTACTGCGCGTAAACGTGCTCCCGTGACCGCTTGCGTACATGCACATGCGTGAGTGCGTGCACACGCACGTGCGCGCACACAAACATACACAGATAGATAGATAGATAAATAGATAGATAGATAGATAGATAGATAGATAGATAGATAGATAGATATACATAGATAGATAGTATATAAGATAGATAGATAGATAGATAGATAGATAGAGACACAGACACAGACACAGACACAGAGAGACAGAGAGAAACAGAGACGGAGAGACAGAGAGAGACACACACACAGAGACAGATAGAGACAGAGAAGGACAAAGAGACAGAGACAGAGAAAGACATAAACAGCGACACACAAAGACGCAGAGAGACACATACAGAAAGAGACACAGAGAGACAGAAATAGAAACACAAAACAAGAGCGAGAGACTGCCACAGAGAGACAGAGACAACAAATAAGAAGATTCAAAAGACGATTCAAATTGTTCCTTCATTCTTTTGTGCCCTGAAGACTTCATTACCTTTATTCATGCATTTATATTTGTTTCTTTATTATTCTTATATCAAGGATAACTCATGTGCTTTTTTATACCAGTCCCCTTGTGTAGTCAGTTTTAGTAAATCTTGACATTTGGTTCCACCAGGCACCGAGGCCTACCTTACAAAGCGGAACAGTTGTTTAACGTGTTCTTGCTGCTCAACTGTTCTGACGTGCGTTCGCACACAGGGCTCGGGTTTATAGCTCTATCTTGTGGTCTTCACGTTGAGGCAACCTTTGATGATTTTGCACAAGCTTCTCCACTTCTCCTGGGTTTTCAGCTTCCGTATTGTATCCTCCAGGCATTCCATCAGTCATCCACTCTCTGATGTTGTCTTCCATCGTGTCTTGTTCTCTCAAGCCCTAGCTGAGAGCTTCATCAGGTGATTTACCGGCTGACAGCTCTGTCTCCATTAGTCTCGTGTCATTGGCAAAATGTTAATTGCGATTGCCTGCTCCAGTGCGACTGTCTTAGTTCTGGTGCAGCAGCCATTATTCTCTCAAGATGTTGAAGGGTGGAAGAGCGAATCTCGTATATTCCAATTATTGTGGCTCGGAATCATATTCCGATGTTGCTGTCATAGTAGACAGCGCTGGTTGTCTTGCCACAGAAGCATTCTATAGTTCTGGTCGGGGTGGCATCAAAGACTGAAGACTACCTAGGTGGAAATCCCTTTTTTCAATTCTCTAGATGTTGTTCAGCAACAACAACGACAACAACAGTTGTGACGTTGTTTTCCAATTTTCCCTCCACATCCTCTCGCCTCTATCAAAGTTGCGTGCGGATTCTTTGAGCATGTAACGATGACAAACTAAGATCGAGTTACATTATAAAGAAACATAAACACACCCACCCACCCACCCAAATACACACGTGCACGTGCACGTGCACGTGCACGCACACACACACACACACACACACACACACACACACCACACACACACACACACACACACACACACCACACACACAACGAACACACGCACACACAAAAACACACTCATACACAAAAGAGCACACAAACACAAACACAAACACACAAACACACACACACACACACACACACACACACACACACACACACACACACACCACACACACACACACACACACACACACAACAAAACAAAACCAAAAAAACCCAAAAAATGGAGTTTCTGCATGATTTGTTCATATCCTTAAACGCTCACTCCATTACGTGCCACGGAAATAATCCGTTTAAATACAGATCGCTAAACAAAAAAAGCAAACAATCAGCAAACAGACCAGCAAAATGATAAATGGACTATAAACAAGTGAATAAATAAAAGGCATCCATAACAAACAAAACAATAGACAAAGTTGTAATAAACAAACGACTTAATAAAAGGGCATACATAAAACAAACAATAAATGAATAACAAATCAAAATAATAGACATATAAACAAAAAAATAAATAAAAGGTATAATAAAACAAACAATAAGATTAATTAATAGCAAATCAAAATAATAGACAAATAAACAAAAGAAGAAATAAAAGGTATACAAAACAAACAGTAAATAAACAACAAATCAAAATAACAACAAAAAAAAAACAAATAAATAATAGGCATACATAAACAACAATACATGAACAACAAATCAAAATAATACACGAATAAACAAAACAAATAAATAAAGGCATGCATAAACCAAACAATAAATGATACAACAAACCAAACCTCTCCCTCTATACATATGATTCAGTACAGAAAAGCAGCCCCCTCACAGACAGAGATAATTTCTCCTGCCTCTCGGATCGGTCCAATGAGGTGTCTCACGTCTGGCTTCCTTTCATCCCATATATGTGACACTCACCACATAAGGATCGCATTGCACCAGAGGTCAAATTTTTAGTTATTGACAAGTTATTAATCTGCAATAAAAAAGGCTATTCAATAAAAAATCAATTGAAAATCGAAAATTCTGTGCACATGAAAAATATTATAAACTGCAATGATAGACTGCAGGATGTGACAAAATGAGAAACGGACAAGTTTTTTTCGTAACAGATGTCAGAATAAGATTTGGGTATTTTCAGAACACATTTAAAAGCTAAAAAGAATAAAAACCCTGCCTTGATATTTATCACAAGTATGAATAACGGGTATAGTTTAATAATCGATCAAAATCTCAAAATTGACAACTGACCCACATACCTTTAATGGCTCCTGGCGCAAATTAGGTAATGTGCTAAGCGACTCATTTCGTGGTGGAGCGTCACACTATTCTTCTTGGATGCTTTTCATTTGGAAACCCTATCCTCCAGCCCCCCCCCCCCCACTCCCACCAACACCCCCCCCCCTCTCTCTCTCTCTCTTCGCCGCTTTCCTGCCGCTGTCAAAATTGTTTAGCGCTTGTATTTCTTGAAAGCCCAAACATTTTAGATATTGGCCTAGGTGGACATATAAGGTACACACGAAAAACGCGTTTTGGTTTTTAAAAAATGAATTGAGAGAAAGGAATCGGGAAATGAAGAAACGAGGTTTGGTTTTAAAAAAATGATTTGAGAGAAAGGAATGTTTTGGGGTTTTTTTGTCAAGAAGTTGATTTAAAAAAAATCTATGAATTGAGATAAAGGAATCAGGGAATACTACAGTAGTTTCTTTTTTCATCTAGCAGTCAGTAGAAAAGAAACCATAATTATCATGATACCAAAAACAAGAGTATGTTTATAATATTGTAGTGAAGAAGAATCAGAGAGAGAAGAGAGAGAGAGAGGAGAGAGAGAGAGAGAGAGAGAGAGAGAGAGAGAGAGGAGAGAGAGAGAGAGAGAGAGAGAGAGAGAGAGAGAGAGAGAGAGAGAGCGTTAAATACTTTGAACAATTCATTGTCATTGCACGATGTGGCCTGTTGACAAGGGGAGTAACACATGACTTTTCGTGAATACAAATAAATTTAAGGAAAAAAAAGAATTAAAATAATGAAAAGAAAAGAGCTCTTTATAAATGAAAGCGACTTTTAATTGCATGCGTTTAAAAAAGTCATCTGTTCTTACAGGCACGCAATGGCCCACTGTTCCAAAAAGCAGAACGGGTTTTAACATGTGGCGCAAGCCAAAATGTTCTGCGTGCGTTCTTACACGGGATCTCTCTCTATAGGCTCATAGAAGGATCTCAATATCAGACTGATGTGTTCCATGATCATGTCCATGTTTTTGGTCCAGATAGGTTCCTCGACCTCTCAGTTTCCTGTCCGGGAAAAGAAATCCCTGTTTCTGATGAACTCCGCACAGCCAAAGCCCAAGCAAAGCGCTGATCCAAATTTGCCTATCTGCTGAGAGAGATAGCACATGGAGAGCATGACTCCTCACCCTTAAAAAGGTATCCGAACAATAACAAAGAGTAAAAACAATACATATCTAAATGCATACACGTATGCAAATACACGCATACGCACACAAACACACACACAACACACACAGAGACAGACCGAGACAAAGATCGAGACAGACAGACAGGCAGACAGACAGACATACATACAGAGAGACAGTCATACAGACAGACAGACAGACAGACACAGACATACAGGTATATGCACACACACACACACACACACACACACACACACACACACACACACACACACACACACACACACACACACACACACACACACACACAACACACACACACAACAAGAAAAAAACCAAAACGTAGAAAAGACTTGCTCAAGATAAATCCAGCATTTAAAGTTTCAGTCTCCTCCTTCGACCCCCCCCCCCTCCTCCCTCCCCTTCCTCTACCTTCCCTCCCCTATTCTAATTCCAGTGTTTGCCTCTTCTGATACTGAGAAATGGACATTTTCTTTCTTCCTTTCTTTCTTCCTTCCTTTCTTTTTTTCTTTCTTTCTTTCTTTTTTTTCTTTCTTTTTTCTGTTTGGCGAGATAAAGTCCATCCAATAACAGAAGGCCGTTTTCAGAGTGA
>CM060328.1:1375394-1377894 GCA_030674155.1 Stramonita haemastoma | reverse complement strand
TCTGCGTGTATTCGCACACGGGGCCTCGGTTTATAGTCTCATCCGGAGACTAGTGAAATAGTGAATAAACACTAATGTGCTTTTCTTTACATCAGTCCCTGTGTGTGAGCAGTTTGTGTAAATTTTGTCATCCGTGAAGCTGGAGTAAGAGTTGTTTGCTCAAGGGAAAGTTAGTTCTGGAGTGTAACCTTGATGTTGGCTACACTCTCTTCTTAAAGTCTTTTGCATGAAACAACAAACGAAAGTTTCGTGTGTGAACGCATGCAGAACGTATCATGCATACTTTAAACCTCTATTCGTCTTTCGTTTAGAAGTGTATGCTAACTATGGCCGGGGAACAGATGGACATGAGCGTACCCAGCATGCTTTCTACTATCGGAGAAAGATGGACTCCTCCAGGTTCAATTTCTCCATGACACACACAACTGCCTGAAAAAAACTCAACGCAGGATTCCAAAAGCTCCTTGAGAAGTTGAGGGAGAAGTTAAGTGAACTCGGATGACAAAATTTGCAAAAACTGCATACACACGAGGACTGGATGTAAAAAGCATATTGGTGCTTATTCCATTATCCTTGAAATAAAAGAATAAAGAAATAAAAGTAAATAAACTGAAGAATTCAAACTACTTTCTTTATTTTTTCTAAGAAAACCAAAGACGCAAAATTTATACCATGATCATCAGCATTGTGCATTCAAAAAGATGGGAATTTCGGTAATTCTTGTTTCTTTTTTTCGAGGATAATGGAATAAACACTCATGTGCTTTTTTACATCCAGTCTCCGTGTGTACGCAGTTTTTAATATTGTATCCGTACCTACCAACACACAAAGGCCTACTCTTCCAAAAAACGGAACGGGTTTTAGCATGGCGCAAGATGTTTGCGTGAGTTCACACACGGGGACTCAGTTTACAGACTCATCCGAAGGACTTTTTTTTGGTAAGGAAAGGTCAGCAGGGTCAGAATATCATCATAGGAGAGAAGATACGGACAGGGGTGGGGGGAGATGATAGAGAGGTCCCCTGAGGAGGGGGGGGGGAGACACATCCATCTCATCTCTCCATCAGTCCTTCACTGCCTCAGCCTGCCAAAGACGGCCCAGTGTGTCGTTTCTCTGACATCACTGTGCTGACAAATGGCCAATGGGGTGTGTCAGTCAGTGCCTGGACTGTGTGTGTATATACGTCTGCTCTTCCCTTCTTCCTACTTCTTTCTTTTTTTTTTTTTCTTTCTTTTCTTTTCGTTGGGTGGGTTGGTTTTGTTTTGCTTTGAATTATTTTTTTCTTTGGGATTTTATCATGCAAAATCATAGAAGAATATAGTGGAAGGAAGATTATAACATTGAGGGAAAAAGAAATGGGTAAATGGGTGGAAATAATATCCTAAACCACTTCCTCGGAAGTCAGAGTATGGCTGCTATATAGGCAAAGATACTTTCAAAAAGTCATACGCAAATCTTCTTATACAGTGTGCAATTTAAATCTCACGTGATTCCCAGGGGGATAAATGAGTCAGAGTGCACATTTTGGGTGACCCCAGAGCGTTAAGCTGGGGAAGCACAACCTGAATGGACTAATGCTTTGGCACTACGACTGCCATGAATGGAGAGAGGGGCGGGCTCCCCAGCTTCAACTTGCCCACAGCACACTGCCTGAAGAAAGCCAGTGCAAGGTTGGGCCCCAAAGAGTTTCCAAAAACTTCTAAGGGGAAAAAGCGAAGTTATGTCGACGAGAATCTTCAATCTAACAACAACAACAACAACACAAAAACAACAACAAAAACAACAACAAACAACAACAGTGATCAAACAGTGCATTTGCTGAAGAGGCGATTCACCCGGGAAGAAAATGAGCTACTCGGAAAGATTCAATTTGTCAGAAATTCTTCACCTTTTGTGAGTCACAAGATTGGGAAAAAAACTACAACAGACGAAAATCTGTGTGTCTGTTCACTGCTTTTCCCCCTCCCTGAAACTGCAGTGAAGGGAGATCCTGCTCATTTTCCATAGCTGACTGAAGTGGCAGAATGGGAGGGGGTGGGGTGGGTAAAAAAATAGTTCTCTTAATGTTTCACCCCTCTTCGTCTCAATCCAGAGAGAGAGAGGGAGAGAGAGAGAGAGAGAGAGAGAGAGAGAGAGGAGAGAAGGAGAGGAAGAGAGAAGAGAGAAGAGAGAAGAGAGAAGAGAGAGACAGAGAGACAGAGAGACAGAGAGACGAGAGGAGAGAGAGAGAGAAGAGAGAGACAGAGACAGAGACAGAGAAGAGAGAGAGACAGAGAGAGCAGGAGAAGAGAGAGAGACAGAGGACAGAGACAGAGACAGAGACGAGAGAGACGAGACAGAGAGAGACAGACAGACAGAGACAGAGAGAGAGAGAGGACAGAAGACAGAGAGAGACAGAGAGAGACAGAGAGAGACAGAGAGAGACAGACAGAAGACGAAGACAGACAGACAGACAAGACAGACAGACACAGGACAGACAGACAGAGACAGATACACGACA
>CM060328.1:1340394-1370394 GCA_030674155.1 Stramonita haemastoma | reverse complement strand
GCGCACACTTATTTAGAAAACAAACGCTCATATAGAAAGCACAAGTTTATATAGAAAGCACACGTTTATATAGAAAACACACGTTTATATAGAAAGCACACGTTTATATAGAAAGCACACGTTTATATAGAAAGCACACGTTTATATAGAAAGCACACATTTATACAGAAAACACACGTTTATATAGAAAGCACACGTTTATATAGAAAGCACACGTTTATATAGAAAACACACGTTTATATAGAAAGCACACGTTTATTTAGAAAGCACACGTTTATATAGAAAGCACACGTTTATATAGAAAGCACACGATTTATATAGAAAACACACGTTTATTTAGAAAGCACACGTTTATATAGAAAGCACACGTTTATATAGAAAGCACACGTTTAACTCATCTGTTAATTACTTCTTTTTTTTTTTAACGTTTCTTCCTTTTCTTCTCCTAGTGCTGACTCCACTCTCCCCAAAAGTCTTTCGGATGAGACTATAAACCGAGGCCCCGTGTGCGAACGCATGCAGAACATCTTGCACACACGTTAAATCCTGTTCCGCTTTTCGTAACAGTAGGCTATAGTGTGCCGGTGGGAACAGATGACATTTACAAAACTGCATACACACGGGGACTAGATGTAAAAACGCACACGAGTGCTTATCCCATTATCCTCGATATAAAAGAAAAAAAAAAAAAAAAAATCTCCCTGAACTCCCTGGGGAGTTATTGGGACACAGCACTGAGTCTTGTGTGTGTGTGTGTGTGTTTGTGTGTGTGTGTGTGTGTGTGTGTGTGTGTGTGTGTGTGTGTGTGTGTGTGTGTGTGTTGTGTATGTGCGTGCGTGCGCGCGTGAGTGTGTGTGTTGTGTGTGTATGTGTGTGTATGTGCTTGCGTGTGTGCTTGCGTGCCTGCGAGGGATGTGTGTGCGTGCGCGTGCGGTGCCTGCGTGTGTGGTACTTTTTTCGGAATTGAACGATATTCTTCATCAGACAGACTCGACAGCACAAAACGTGTGACTGTGTACACTGGCCTACAAAATGAACAGAAAAAGCTGACACGTTTATTCATCTACCTTCGACATTTAGTACAAAAGAAACACAGCAACAGTGATATTTGATTCACATCATTTAAAGAAAGCAGACATATACGCACACATTGCTTATATTCACATGATTATTGGCAATCATACTGTACTATCTTACCACCCAGATGTATGCATACATACATCTTGAACTGTTTTTATCTCTTGAGTTGAAATTACTTTATTATTATATATATAATATATTATATATATATTATATTATATCTATATCTATATCTATATATATATATATATATATATATATATATATACAGAACTGTTTGTTTGTGGGACTCCTTTGTTACAGCAAAAAAACAACACACAAACAAAGCATCAGACACAACACTGAGTTGAAGAAGTGGGTAAGCAGACTGTGGTCTGCCAGCCTGGAATGTGATAGTCTAGACTGCAGCGTCACTCCTGCTGCATGGCTCTACATGGATCAGGAGATTCAGCAGACACTGTCTACTCTTTGGCTGTCATGGTGGCTTTTCTTTTCACAAAATCAGGGCAGGAGATCATAGGTGGCCTTAGGTTGATATTACTCGCTTGTGTACATGTGTGTGTGTGCGCGTGCAAGCACGCACATACCTACACACGCATGCAATGCATGTATGCATGCTAACGAGTATTCAGTAAGCAAGCACATACACGCAGGTGCATGCACACACACACACACACACACACACACACTACACACACACACACACACACACACACACACACACTACACACACATACAGGTAAAAGAACATTTTGACTAAATCGCATGAGCCACAAATCCCCCGAAGTCGCAATGCAGCTACCTTCATGAGGAGCAAAAGAACCCCAGTCATAATTATGTATACAAAAATCCCACCATTAGTGAACATTAAAGCTATAGCCGAAGAACAACAAAAAATCCCTCTCATCTAAAAAATAACTTTCAGGGGAATAAATAAAGCCTTACCTATGTCAATTCTAAGGGAAAAAATCCCCCGGAGAGAGCAAAGGCTTGACCCAGCAACCTAAAGACCGTCAGATTCAGAGTACAATGCTCTGAACCACTCGGCATTTCTGCTTCTTTTATGAGAGCGACAGCCACAGAAAACAGCAATAAGATTATTGTGCGCTAAAACTCTGAGCTAATAGGTCACAGAAGAGGAAGATGTGTCCCTGGATGTGCAGCCTGTATTTTCAACTTTTTTTTCTTTAAAATAGAAACTTTGTTGTGACAACTTTTTAATTGCGAAAGTGCAAAGAGTTTCAGACTTTTTAGAAGTTTTCCCCAAGTCTTGGCGGAATGAGAGATTTGATATCGGTTTTAATTCTTGGAGGTGGTGGTGAAGTTTTTAAGAGTATGCCATCATCTGTGCTTTATTTATTTATATTATTATTTATTAAAACCATGTTATCAGGTTTCGTGTTCCGGGGTCAATTTCTGGCACTGACTGCTGGTGAAAGATGGGCATGTAGGCTGCTTTAATTAATTACTCAATTAATTCCTTGTTCTGTTTTCGTTTTAGTTTTTGCTTGCTTCCAGAAGTCGCTTGGTTCGGTGTCCGTGATTTAGTGGTAACAGAGAGAGAGAGAGAGAGAGAGAGAGAGAGAGAGAGAGAGAGAGAGAGAGAGAGAGAGAGAGAGAGAGAGAGAGAGAGAGAGAGAGAGAGAGAGACTGACTGACAGACAGAAAGACAGACAGATAGACAGACAGAAACAGAGACACAGAGAGACAGAGAGGCAAAGAGACAGAGACACAGGTAGAGAGAGAGAGAGAGAGAGAGAGGAGAGGGAGAGAGAGAGGGGGGGGGGGGACAGAGAGACAAAGAGACAGAGAGACAGAGAAATAGACAGACATACGCACACACATACACGCACGCACGCACACACGCATGCACACAAGCGCGCCGCACACAGACCGACACAGACAGACACACACACACACACACACAGACCGACAGAAAGGCAGAAACCGATACAAAGAAACAATGCCAGACAGACAGGTAGACAAACAGACAGCCAGACAGCCAGACTTACAGACAGCCAGCCATTTGACAGACAGGCAGACAGACAGAAAGACAGAGACCAAGACATGAAGAGACATAAACACACAGGCAGAGACAAAGACACAAGAAAACAGATAGATAGACGGACAGACAGACAGACAAAGACCAAGTACAAAGACAACACAGAGAGACAGACACACAGACAGAGACTATGACACAAAAACAGACAGAGAGAGACAGACAGACAAAGACCAGGTCACAAAGACACAACGAGAGACAGACACACAGAGACTATGACACAAAAAAACAGACAGACAGAGAGACAGACAGACAAAGACCAAGTCACAAAGACACACACACAGAGACAGACACACAGACAGAGACTATGACACAAAAACGCACAGACAGAAAGACAAAGACTAACACACACACACAACGCAAACAGGCAGACAGACTGAAAGTAGCAGCAGAATAAAAGACAGGAAGAATTCCAAGTGAAACAGAAGCTAAGCTAAAGAGGCAACACAGCAGAATAAGCCAGGACGAAAATACCACCACAATTCACACAGTACATTTTCTGCCTACTCTGGTGATGGTGTTAATGATATACACAAACCCTATCAACTTTCCCAGCCACCTTGCATTAGGAGCACATCATTTTATTTTCTCTCTGGAATAATCTAGCGGATATGACGTATCTAAGTGTGGTAAACAAGTTTTTCCGGAGTGTTTTTTTTTTGTGTAACTTTTTTCTTCCCCCCCCCCCCCCCCCGTTTCTATAGCTACTAACATTCATGTAGTCTTATGTAGAAAAAAAGTGGATCAGGATTGATAAGAGTGTGTGAGGTGTGGGTGCGTGCGCGTGTGTAAAGGAAAGAAGAGAGAGAGAGAGAGAGAGAGAGAGAGAGAGAGAGAGAGAGAGAGAGAGAGAGAGTAGAGGTGTAAGGTAAATTCTTTTGTTTCGAGGATAATGAATAAGGACTCGTGTGCTTTTTTACATCCAGTCACCGCCCTTATCAGGGATAAGATCAAGATATAAAACCCCAACAGCAACAATAATAAGGCTCTCATTAACAAGAAGAAAATACATTATAAACAATAAGATATCAGAAAATAAGGCATAAGAGTCACGTACATAGGCAGAAAGTGCAACAGAAAAAGAAACGATACAAAGTAGCAAACAACAGACAAGAAGAAAATACATTATGAACAATAAGATATATTAGACTTAAGAGACAGAAAGCAAGCGCAACAAAATAATGGCCATTCATCCCCTTATCATAGTAAGGTCATTTACTATATGTATATTCTGCTCTCAGGGTTGATGCTGTTCTAATTCTTAATGTTTTCGCTTGTTGGTGTGTTCAAGTTATTACGATTTTGTTTATGCCTGGTCATTCTTCCTATTTTGTTTCTGTCTTACCATTTGTATGTTATGGTGTATGCTCAATAGATTGGGGGCATAAGTACGCCTCTGTGTTTATGTGAATAATTCTATGAATCACGTCAAACCTCAGAGCTCATTTATAATGTGACTTTTTAATTGCAGGCTCTGAATAAGTACAATTTTAATGATGTTAATCAATACATCATAGATCTATTGGAGTGTTGTGGGACAAGCTTGCTGAATTGGTATGCTTTTTAAGTGGGGATACTACATGTTACAATCAGAAAATGATCAAGATCTTGATGTAATTTCCTGTGCATTATTTCACTACTTTCGAATTAACGTGCATAGCGTATGTAAACGCATTCAATGGCAAAGCTGTGATCCATGGGATTACTTAGATAGTTTTTGAGGAAGCTTGGAAAAAACTGCGCAGTGTAGAACTTTTACTTAAACAGTGCTGTGCACAATTCACAGGTGTGTCCCAAAATAGATTCAGTGACGACAATGCGCAATGGGAGGCAATTACGCTATCCATAACTTTCGTACACTCAATCAAAACTCTATCTGCCGATGAGTTAGCTCCCATGACGTTAACCTCTGACTGTCGGTGAGGTATTTCCTTATAAAACACTTCACTTTTAATTTTTTTTATTTCGAGAATAATCTAATAAGCACTCATGTGTTTTTGTTTTTTTACATCTAGTCCCCATATGCCTGCATTTTTTAAGTTTGTCATTCGTTCCCACTGGCACACAATGGCGTACTCTTCAGAAAAGTGGAACGGGTTTTAAAGTGTACCCAAGATGTTCTGCGTGCGTTATCACACGGGGCCTCGGTTTATAGTCTCATCTGAAGCACTTTTGGAGAGAGTGGAGTCGGCACTGATGTTAACTCCAGAGAAAGAATCCTCTTGAACGAGATTTGAACCCGGTCAACAGACCACGAGCGCATCACTCTGACCACCAGTCTATCCCGTCCCCCTTGCTGGCTTCATGCGCACGCATGTATAAAACACAAGACTGCTCCACTGTTTCCACTTTTTCACAAGTTCTTCCCCTGCCTGTATGCACAAACTTATCTCTGTCTACATTCTCTCAAGAAATCTCCGCTCTTCCTCTAACTCATTTTCTATCAGTTCCAAGGATCAGAAAAAAAAGTTCAGTGGTGGGTCTTCTCATATGAATGGATGGGGAGGGGGTAGGACCACTGGCGTCACTGCCTTCCTGCATCGCTCAGGTCAGTGGTCTGGGAGGGCTGCAGAAGATTGTAGAACTCGACAGAAACAGAGAGATGGCAAACCCTGGTGACAATACCTTGAGCTCCTACCGTGGACATCAGTGATAAAAACAGGTGAAGTGACATGACAGGCGACTGTATGCATGTTCACTTTAATCAGAAATCTTTGTCGTCATTTCTGGTCCATTTATCGTTTTATCCTGAAAGGACTTTTCAAATTCAGGAACTTGAACCTTAGCATGGAATTGTGGTTTTGAAACTTATCATAAAATGTGCAATTTTTGCGCTTAATCTTGCATAGGTTCTTGGGATTTTTAAAAGTCTCTCTCTCTCTCTCATCTCTCTCTCTTCTCTCTCTCTCTCTCTCTCTCTCTCTCTCTCTCTCACACACACACCACACACACAACACACACACACATACACCGCTTGCGTGTGCGTGCACTTTGTTTTAATTTTTATATACATTTACAGTACGTTGATAATGTTACAAGCTTACTATGTACATCAGTTCGAGAGAGAGAGAGAGAGAGAGAGAGAGAGAGAGAGCGAGCGAGAAGAGAGAGCGAGCGCCTCATAACTGATCTGTGTGGATGACTGTCATGTTTTGTTTTCATTGTATTTTTCCAGGATCGCTGAAAGATCATGTCTACCGATCCTGCTGAGTGTTATCATCTATGCAGTCAGAATCCTGCTCTCTCTCTCTCTCTCTTCTCTCTCTCTTCTCTCTATATATATATATATGCAGAGTAACAAGTTGACAACCACACTGCTACCTCAACAGCGTAAAGCCTACCAGCTTACTGTCATGAAGCTAGTTGAAAAAAGTGTTTTTATTTCCATGACTAAGACAAGTGGGTTGTGTGAAGGGTGCAGAGCTTGAGGCTCTGGCATATTTATGTTCGATACTCTTGAGGTGGGTTTAAGTATGACCCCCAGTTTATTTTCGAGTAAACGGTACACCCTTTAGTCTTAAAAAGCTGGTGTGCATGAACTCAATATTCTATACCTAAACAGTTGTCAATTTTTTGCATGAACGAGAGAGAAAAAAAATGAACATTTTTGGTGACGTCACACCTGATTCAATTTCATAAGGGGATTGAAGTATGTTCACGCAAACACAAAAAGGGGAGATTATATGAGTAGCTTAGAGGGCGCGTCAGATTTCAAGGACATCTCTGATTGGTTAAATCACCGCTGCTGCGGGGTGCACACACAGTCGTAAAGAAGAGGGCGACAGGTGCAGACGTACATTGAAGCCTGGCCAGAGGTTTGTGAGTTTTGCCGACCCAGTCTGAAGGTAGGTGCGCAAACATTTTAGGTTGTAAGTGAAGCTGTTTTTAAATAATTGTCAGTCTTAGGCTCCAAACAAAAATCTCCGTTCCAAAGCTGGAATCTTTTACCGACGATAAATTTAAAGTCGTCTTTTCGACCACCAAATTTTATTGAAACCGGCTCCAAATTTTTACCAGATTCAAAATCCTAGTAACTAGACTGCCGTTCTTCAGGTAGTCTAGACGAACTGTTGTAACTTTAATGCATTTTCTCTCATTATTTTAAACTGAGGAAATGAGTATTTGGGACATACAAACCAGGCGACATGTCAAATGAAAGTTTGAACAGTGAACACCACCGGTCTTGGATTCGAGAACTGATATCAGTGCGCGGTAATTTTGAACAGTTTAAAACTTCGGTTTCATTTATTTGAATTTCGGTTCATTCTTATGCATTACAATTTAGGTTTTATTCATGCTGTTTCTATTTTCATGTTTTATAACTTAGCTTTAATGTAAACATTTCGGTTTGTTTCCCTATATTAAGAAATTATTAATTGCTGCGCCTCCTCTCCACTTCAAGTGACTTTGTCGCGCACATTTTGCTGAATATTCCGAATTAGTCCACATAAGAGCTACAAAATGTCTGAGAAACATGCAAGCACAAGCGCCTGCTCGCGTTCGTACATGTGTGTGCGCTTTTGTGTAACGCGCACACACGAGTGTTATACATGCAAAGCAAATGTCATCTATAACTAATCTGCAAGCAAAACTATAATGTACTGGTTAAGGGTGATTTGGAGTTGACTTTTTTTTCACTTGTGACCATTTAGCATTGACACGACGAATGCTTTCGTTGTATGGATAGAGCGTTTGACTTTTGCTCAGTGGGTCTTTGGAGTCAGAGTTCGAATCTCGGCAGCGGTGTTTGGTGAATTGAGGTGTTCGTTTGCGCCCCGGAAACTTCTGAAGTCGGTTCATATGACAGTCGTCATGAAAGAAATGCAGATGATTAAAAATAGTTTATAGCCAAGACGATAAGACTATTTTACAGTGGTTTTGGACGGAAATAGCTTGTGGGATAACAATCATCGGAATGAATACTGGTGTGGGTTTTTGTTTTGTTTTTGTTCTGTTTTGTGTGTGTGTGTTTTATTGGGGGGGGGGGGGGGTCGTGTGTGTGTGTGTGCCTGTGTGTGACACGCCTATCATGTCTGAATCAGGTTTTGGCCAACAATCACGGAGCTTCCGATTAGACACGAAGATGCGCGTGCATTCAGTGCCGGAGTGCAGAGCCAGTGAACTGAAAATGTGATAGTATGATCCAAGTCTTAGGAGCTAGTAGATAACGGGTTAGAAGACACGTCAAAAGAGCGCTGAAAATTCTGAAATGTTTATGTCTACAAACGCCGATCTTGGTCTGTCTTTGATAACGAAATATCACTGTACACGCGCAGTATTCAGTGAGATTGTTTTTGATGACGGATTGAGCCAACGTAGCTTATAGCGGCAATCGGTAGATGTTTTATAGATGCTCGGTTGAGCCAGAGAGCTTATAGCGGACTCGGTTAGAAAAGAAATCCCTGTCGTGATTTTATTATCAAGAAAGCATTGCATTCACTTCATTTTCACAGAAACGGGAGAAATTCTAGGCAAAATTCATATCTGAAATTTACGAAGCTGTGAGTGCAGTGAGATTCGGGTCTCTCGTCAGTTTTTGTTTTTTTGCCGTGTTCATCAAAATTTTTTTTATTGTATTTCGTGACCGACTTTTGGACAACGTGTCAGTTGCCTTTGCACGATCGCTGGACACCAAAATTGATTGCTTTACCACCTCTTGCTTCAAAGTTTGATTGAAATTAGCTCAAAATGTAAATTTTAAAAATAAAAGAATTAAAACTGATTAGGCAACTAAACTGACCTATTAAAATAATAAGATAAAAAATAAACTTGAACTAAACCAAACTGAATAAAACAAAACTGAATAAAAATGAGTAAAACTAAGTAAAATATAAATGGGGAAAAACAAAAAAATAAATCAAATAAGGGTTAAACCACGCCCCCCCCCCCCCCCTAAATAAAACAACCCCAAACCCTCTCCCCCAAAACACTTAAACAAAACGCTTTAAAAAAAAAATCAAAATCCCCATCAAAATAACTTTGTTGCAAGAGATCAAAGGAAAGCAATCTTGGTGACAGCGATCTTGGTTTTCCGGAATGAACATCTTTAAAGGCACTGACAATACTCGGTACAAATTCTTATACCTTCCGAACATAGCAAAGACAACCAGGACTTTGAATTTGGTTGACTGATCTGTCGTTCTGGATCTGGAATCCTTCAGGTTTAGATGTCATGCTGATCACATTAGCAGTTCGGGAGTTTTGTCTCTGGTACTGGTGCCATCAGATGAGAACCACCTTTCCACCACCAACTGCCACTTCAGTCAATGCCTGAGAACTGAATCGTCATCAATACCTCGGAACATCATCACCTCGTAACTTACCGCCACCTATACATCGGTGGAACATCACCAGTACCTGCAACATCGTCATCAGTACCTCGGAACATCATCAGTACCTCGCAACCACCGTCACCAAAACCTTGCAACACCGTCACAAATACCTGCAACGTCGTCATCGGTACCTGATAACTTACCGTCACCAATACCTCGCAACACCATTCCAATACCTGGGAACCTCGAACACCGTCATCAGAACTCCCCTTTTGCCGCCAATACCTGAAAACTTCCCGCCACCAACCGGTACCTCGGAACACCGCCACTGGTACCCAGAACATCGCCACCGGTACCTTGGGACCTCGGAACATCGCCACCGGTACTCAGAACATCGCCACCGGTACCTCGGGACTCGGAACATCGCCACTGGTACCTGGGACCTACGGAACATCGCCACCGGTACTTGGGACCTCGGAACATCGCCACCGGTACCTCGGAACATCGCCACGGTACCTCGGAACATCGCCACTCAAAATACCTCGGAACATCGCTACAAAAACCTCGGAACATCGCCTCCGAATACCTCGGAACATCGCTACAAAACCTCGGAACACCGCTACCTCGGAACATCGCCCCGAAAACCTCGGAACATCGCCTCCAATACCTCGGAACATCGCCTCCAATACCTCGGAACATCGTACCAAAACTCGGAACACGTACCAAACTGGAAATCGCTACCTCGGACATCGCTACTCGAACATCGCCACGAAACCTCGGAACATCGCCTCCGAAACTCGAACATCGCACCGAAACCTCGGAACATCGCCACCAAAACCTCGGAACATCGCCACTCGGTACTCGGAACATCGCCACCAAAACCTCGGAACATCGCCACCTCGGAACATCGCCACCAAACCTCGGAACATCGCCACCGGTACCTCGGAACATCGCAACCTCGGAACATCGCCACCGAAACCTCGGAACATCGCCACCGAAACCTCGGAACATCGCCACCGGTACCTCGGAACATCGCAACCTCGGAACATCGCCACCGAAACCTCGGAACATCGCCACCGGTACCTCGGAACATCGCAACCTCGAACATCGCACCGAAACTCGGAACATCGCCACCGAAACCTCGGAACATCGCCACCGGTACCTCGGACATCGCAACCTCGGAACATCGCACCGAACCTCGGAACATCGCCACCGAAACCTCGGAACATCGCAACTCGGAACATCGCCACCGAAACCTCGGAATCGCACATTCGAACATCGCCAGAAACCGGAACATCGCACGAAACCTCGGAACATCGCAACTCGAACATCGCCACCGGAAACCTCGGAACATCGCAACCTGGAACATCGCCACCGAAACCTCGGAACATCGCAACTCGGAACATCGCCACCAAAACCTCGGAACATCGCAACCTCGGAACATCGCCACCAAAACCTCGGAACATCGCAACTCGGAACATCGCCACCAAAACCTCGGAACATCGCAACCTCGGAACATCGCCACCAAAACCTCGGAACATCGCCTCCGAAACCTCGGAACATCGCCACCAAAACCTCGGAACATCGCCACCTCGGAACATCGCACCAAAACCTCGGAACATCGCAACCTCGGAACATCGCCACCAAAACCTCGGAACATCGCAACCTCGGAACATCGCCACCGAAACCTCGGAACATCGCAACCTCGGAACATCGCCACCGAAACCTCGGAACATCGCCACCGAAACCTCGGAACATCGCCTCCGGTACCTCGGAACATCGCCACCAAAACCTCGGAACATCGCTACCTCGGAACATCGCCTCCGGTACCTAGGAACATTGCCTCCGGTACCTCGGAAACAACGTCATCAGCACCCCGGAACCTGTCGTCATTAATACCTTGGAACACCGTCATCAGAACCTGGGGACTGAAGTCATCAATACCTCGGAACCCATCTTCCGTCATCAAGACATCAACGGTAAGTACTTAGAGATATATACAGCTACAGTTTAGTTGACTTTCACGTGATTCATAAGGTGGGAGGGGGGGGGGGGGGGGGTGTTGCGCCGGCGCATGTAGTTGTAATAGTCTTCAGTTTTAACGTCTTTACACTTTGTGATACCAGACGATTAAAAGAAAAATTGGAAAGTGTTTTGGTGGCACGCGCGTGCGTGCTGGTGGTGTGTGTGCGTGGTCGCGTGGCGTGAATACATCATAATAGAAAGCTAAACTAAGTGTGCGCGGGGCACTTGAATAGCGTATAAATCGTGTCTTAAGTTACTTAAACTGGAATGCAAAGCTCATTGTGAATGGATTATATAGTAAATGGTTTACAAGCCTGTGTTAAAAACGCAAGTGCCAAGATCACTTAAATTTAATGCTAATGTATAGGCAGCGTTACGACTTGGCAACATAGATCTGTTAAGTCCATTTGAAATTTTTTTACAATGTTTACAATTATCCTGCCTATTGCAGCACTATAAAGATAGTATGTTAAAAATAAATCCCATACATGTTTTTAGGAAGTATTAGTTAAAATCCACTTTAGTGCTTGTGTAGAGCGCATGCACAACATCTTACACTTGTTAAATACCCGCTCTGCCATTTGGAAGAGTGCGCCATTGTGTGCCGTCGGTACAACGGATACTTAGAAAAAACACATGCACTCTATACTTAGGATACACCCCTAGGTCGGAATGGGACTACCTTATGAAAGGCAAAAACAGTCGCACAGGCAAAAGCTCAACTTGGGTGAACCCTGCTGTATCCGAGGAAAAGCGAAATCGGCTAATGTTTCAACAGTGTTATTTCATTTCTCAAATAAATTTAATTTCTAAATCTTTATTACAGACATAAAAACAGCAAACAATTCGCTTTGTCATTAAATTCTAAAGTTTTGTCACCAGGCCCTTGGAACCAGCATGATGCAGGGCAGCAAGAAGAAGACAGCACACAGCAGCAACAGGACAGTGGACAGACATTGTGAAGAAAGCAGCAAGACATTGTGAAGAAAGCAGCAGACATTGTGAAGAAAGCAGCAAGTCATTGTGAAGAAAGCAGCAAGTCATTGTGAAGAAAGCAACACTTTGAATTAGCAATAGGATGACATGCAAGAGCAGCAACAAGACGTTCCCTCGACTGATAAGAGCTTAGACCTCACGACGAGCTTGTGCACTAAGAACCTTCTGCAAAAATAACCATAAACTATACACCAGATCTCTAGGACTTCTTCACGGATCAGAACACTAGACCTACGTAGAGCTGAAGTCTTGCCGTACACTTCAGTCATAACTTGCTTTAGCACCTTGAAGAGATATCGATCAGCCTTTTAGTAAATGATCAGGACTATGGAGAGAAGTAACAAGAACTTGTGTTAATATAAATAAATTGAAACAAAACATACGAGATATTGCCTTTGGGACATGGAGGGGGGGGGGGGGGGGGGGGGGAGTTGAAAATGAGGAAAACAGATACCCGTCTTTTCTAGGCTCTGCATTATGCCTTTTTATGCGAAAATCGGTTTGGTTTCTGTTTCGAATTAATTGTTCTGCCTAAAAATTATACAGCAAGTCGGCTTGAGTTTTTTCTATTAAATTGTTCAGTCTAAAATTATGGAACAAGTTGGCTTGGTTTTTTCTATTAAAGTTGTGCAGTCTAAAAATTATGCGACAAGTCAATTTAGTGTTTTTTTTTTATTGTCAAAAAATGGCTGGTAACGGCTCATCTGTTTTTTGTTTTTATTTCTCATCCTGGAGTCGTGTTACAGACGGCAGGTTGCCTCTCGTTATTCATTTCCCCATATCTTTGATGTTTTCGTTGCATTTTAGTTTGCAAGAAAATAGTCGGTAAAAAGGGAAGGCAAACAGAACTGGTTAAAATTTGTATTTTTGTGTGTATCTCTATTCAAAAAACAAGTGCAAGTCCAGTATTCTTATTGCATAAAAGAAATATACATTGACAAATTGCAACATGTTACAAACGTGAAGTGTGACATACCATGAATGTTATGCCCTATGAGAGACTGTAACTTTCAATGCAAGGAGGTAGAATTATACGAGACTTAGATTTTTTTTATTTGACCGTTGACAGATCAATGATGGCATCCAATGGTATACCTTTGCATATACCTTTAAATATTAAACTTGTTATACAAAACAATTACAGTAACTAGATCAAACATTTTACTTTCCAAGAAGTCAATAGAAAATTAAAGCAAGCAGGTTTTAGAACGGCAGCGTGTATTATTATTATTTTTATTTCGAGGATAATGGTATAAGCACTATGTCTTTTTACATCCAGTCCCCTATGAATGAAGTTTAAGTAAATTTTGTCATTGTTCCATCGAAACACTAACCACTGGTATCCGGTCCCCCCCCCCCCCCCCCCCCCCTTTCAACATACAATTTAAGGGACACGTGTCTGTGTGTTGAAGACCTCAGGATTGAGGGGAGCTGCAGGTATTCATAAATATTTAACAGGAAGCGGTGTTTAGAAAGGACTGTATGGGGAGGGAACTGACGGGTATTATGTATAGTGGCTGTTTGGGAAGATGTTTAGAAGGGAGTAGTATTGGGGTTGGGGGTTTCAGGTATTGTGAAGATAGATGTTTAAGAGGAAGGGGTGTTAGGGAGAGGTGTCGCATGGGGGTTTTAGGCATTGATGCTTAGATGTTGAAGGGATGTTTGAGAGAGGGTATGGGTTGGGAGTGTACAGGTACTTGTAGGGTGGGTATGAGAAAGTGTTTCAGAACACTGGGGTAGTACTTGAGGGGAGGTGTTTTCAGCAGGTGTTCGAAAGGAGTGTTGAAAAGAAATGGGTAAGGTGCATACGGGTACAATAACAGAAAAAGAAACGGTACTTCCGATTAATGATACTAATAAATAAAAATTTATATAGCCTATACCTTAAACACTGTTTCATTTAAGATATTTTTGAAACAAAATTGGGGAGCAGTCCATTCATAAGAGGATTCGGAAAGGTTATGGACATGAAATCTCATTCCTGAAATAAGATACAAAAAGGAAACTAAGCAGTACAAAATTACGTTTTGGAGTGATAATTTGTAACCGAGTACTCTACCGACGTATCTCTATGCCATAGTGTCCACATGCTTTTTCATACACACAGCATTGTTGGCATGGTACTAAATCTTAACCCTAACCCTTTTACTATAACAACTGTTAAACTTGCATGAAAGCACAAAAGCGAGTGGACACTACGGAATAAGAACACAATGGTAGAGGTATCGGAATCTATTCAGCTTGGAAAGAGAAGGGGGGGGGGGGGGAGGTTATTTCGGGGAAAAGTAGGGGTGTCGGATTGGAGTGGGGGGAGGGGGTTGCAGGTTGTGATCTGGGGAAAGGGGGATGATGAAAGATTAGTGTGATGGGGAGAGGGGAGAAGGAAAGTCCTTTTTAATATAGGGGACACATTTGAGTAATATTGGAAGTGTTAGGATGGATCTATGGAAATGGAGGAGAGAGGACGCTTAAAGGAGTATGGAATGGGAATTAGGAAGCCAGGCAGTCAACCTTTTATTATTATTTTTTTTAATTATTGTATCGAGATAAAACAGTGGGAGTTGGCTAAAGGAGTGTGAAATGAGGATAGCTAGCGAAGCTAGGCAGTCAGATATGCCTTAAAAAAATCTTATTTATTCTTTTATATCGGGGATTATATCGAGGGCATGTTTACATGTAATGAGATAATACAGAGGTGAAATTATGTGAAAAAGGGCGAGTTGGAGGGTGCAGCTGTCGGAAGGGGGGGGGGAGGGTTAAAGGGGGTGGGAGGCGGGCCAGACATAGTTTTTGTGTCAATGAGAAAAGGGTAGGGTAAATGTTTTAGAAAAGAATGTTCACAAAGGAAGATGTGTGTATGGGTCGGGGAGAAAGGGGGGAAAAAGGGTAAGTTTGGGTATAACTTAAGAGGAGTGAGACAAAATTCAAAATAGGAGTAAAAGCAGCGCCCCTAATTTTATTCCTTAAAAGCCCTATTTTATTATACTTATTTTTTTCTATCTCAAGAATAGTGGAATAAGCACTTATGTGCTTTTTATTTTTATCCAGTCTCTGTGTTAGCACACGGGACCTCTGTTGATAATCTCGTAGGAAGTGCTTTTGAGGGGAATGGGAGTCAGTACTGAACTCTTGAACGAGACTCGATTCCGGTTGACTACTAGGCTAACCCTCCGCCCCCCTCTCGCCCAAAGTTGTACGTGTTTCCACAGGGCAGGTCTATGCGCTCGTCTATCATTGGTATGCCTTCATAGATTTGACAGCGGTCAATAGTGTGTATTGTGAAACCTGCACACAAGCTGCTTTGATAACATTTTTTTAGTGGAAAATGTATATACACTTAAAAAGGACTAAGTTCTATTTTAAGGATTAGTTTAAAAAATTCCTAAAAATGGATGAAGGGACGGACATTTTTTTAATCGGACAAAAATTATACCCAAGCACTGCAGCCTTAAAATACTGTTCTGTTAATGCTGGGACTTTGGAAACAAGACCCCCCAAACCCAAAATTTTTGTGGAGCTGGAAGTGTTTTATGTTTTTTTTTGCTTTAAAATTTGTATTTGATATTGTCATAGAAATATTGTGGTCCTGTGTTTGCTGTTGGCTAAAGAATTTCAAGTGATTTATCATTGAAAGGTAGAATTTTAAAAATTACAGTTTGTTTTTTTTTGTTTTGCTTTTTTGATGATGTTACATTTATTTAGAAATGATCATAATACACATTGACAAACGATAAATTATCGTGAACATTAAGAATAAATTAATTGCTTTTGGATTTTTTATTTTACCAGTGGATTGTATTATTTGTTGATCATACAGTCGTATTTGTTAGCAGTGATTTTGTTTTGGGAAAAACATTTTTTTTCGTGGAAGGGCTCGAAAAAATAATGGAGAGAAAGAGGATTTTCAGGATTTTTTGTTGAAGAGATGCATATAACACCCCCCTCCCCCCCAAAAAAAAGCATCCTGAAGTGCTCCATGGTATTGCATGCGCGACTGTGGACCATTAAAGAAAAGCAAAGGAAGTTTTGTTTGGGCTTCGGTTTAGAAACATTGCAAAGTGTAAATGTTTGTTGGCAATTTTTATTTTGGAGAAATGGAAAGATTTGATATTTTAACTGCAGAAATATTTCCTGAAAGTACTTTTAATTGGAAAGACGATTTATTTGTTACAGAGAGCGAAACTGTTTTATAACATACTATTCATAGTATTCTCTCCCCCCCCCCTTTTATCTAAAAAAAAAACTGTCCGTCTCTGGTTAATTTGCATTCATATGTAAAATTACATTGTTGATCCAAGCAAGTTGAAATGAATACCAAAAGTTTTTTTTTAAAAAAGGCTTTATTTACTTTTTAAAAGGTTGTGAGAGGGTCAGACCGCAATTGTTCTGAAATATGTAGTCCTGAAATTTTTTTTGCTGATAACACTTCTTTTTATGGAAAATTCGAAATTGGTGAAATTCATGATTGTCTTTTTTTGGGGGTGGGGTGGTGGTGCTGGTTGTATTTTTTTTTATATTGTTGGTGTTATCATTCAAATGCGTTTAGAAATACCGCTATCTTAAGTTTCCAGTTTGAGGGATAAAAAAAAAGTTATGGGAAGATGAACAATGTTGTGCTTGATGTAGTAGTTTCCCTTTGATGAAATAGTTTTCCTTTACTTTAAAAGTGTTGCGAGCGATCTGTGGGATGATGTAGAAGTTTCCTAAGGGTCCAGAAGTGGCCCAAATATATGTTTTTACAGTAAAAAAAAAAAGGATACATTTATGATCATCCTTTGTGAATTTAAAGAATTCAGATTGTAAAACAGCTCTAAAAACAGGTTACTTCTACTTGTTATAGATTAAAAGGTTTAGGAGTTTGAAATTTTAGTTTTGGCAGCCATATTGGATTGTTTCCATGGCAACAGTGCAGAAAATAATCTAATTCTTTGATATTTAGGCTTTACAAGTGATGCCCTTTCAATATATGGGATGACTTTAACAAGGGCTTGTAAACAAAATTTCATCAGTTTCGACCCCCATGTCCCACCTTAAAAATGGTTTGAATTATGTAGTAGTTTCCCTTTACTTTAAAAATGTTGTAGTATTTAGCTTTGAAATGTCTATTGTTGGTGGGATACAAGACTTATTATGGAAGTTTTTTTCTCAATCATAGGGTGTATTTTCTTTTTTTTTTTTTTAATAATAAAAACTATTTTTTCTTTTTAATTTTTTGTTAACAACATAATTTGTCATGAAAAATGTTCTGAAGAGAATTTATTAGTGTCGCACAGGCAGTGCTGTTTTTTTTGTTCAGCCTTTATTGCTTTTGCTTTTGCCCTCTCATGAAATTTGGTTTATATAAAAAACTAGAAACTGTTTTGTTTAAGCATGTGTTTTTTGTGGTTGGTCGCATAATGTTTATAAGCAGTTTTGAAAACACTTACTGAATTTATTTTAAGCTTTTAGACGCTTTGTAGAAGAAACGCATGCAGTTTTAAACAATTCTGGTGGACAGCTAGTGTTGCATTTAAAATGTTAGCCATTTCCATTTTCCAGTTCTTGTCGATCACAATTTTGAAATTTTTATCTAAATATTTTTTACAGCTTTTCTAGACTTGATTGCCAAAAGATTTTTCTTTGTTTTTTATGTACTCAATTTGAAGTGATAAGCGGAAAGTTTTCATCGTAGATGGAAGTTTGGGTGTTAAGTGTTAATCACTATACCTAGAGATTTTTTATTCCAACACATCCTGGCATAATTGATAATGCTGCATGTTTGTCTGGACAATCGGGAAAAAATCTCTTAAAAGTATTTAATTTATTTGCTATGGAGATGGAAAAGTGTTTTATAACATGGTATTTTTTTCCCTTTTTAAAAAGGTACGTCTCTGGTCAGTTTAACATTTATATGTAAACAAAAATTGAGGTTGATCCAAGAAAGTTGAAATGATACCAAGAGTTGTTTCTTTAAAAATATCGCTTTATTTTACTCTACATTTTAAGTTTTTGAAGAGTCGGATCACATTTGTTCTGAAATACTGTAGTCCTGAAATTATTTGTGCTGATAACATGTCTTTTGTTTGGAAAATTCAAAAGTGGCTAAATTCTCGATTTTTTTTTTTGGGGGGGGGGGATGGTTGTACTTAAAAAAATATTGGAGTTGTATCAATCAAATGCGTTTTAGAAATGCCACTACCTGTTTTCTCAGTTTGAGGGATGAGAAAAAATTATGGGAAGATTAACAATCTTGTGCATGATGGGGTTAGTTTCCCTTTGGTGTGGTAGTTTCCCTTTACTTTAAAATGTTAATTTTTAGCTTTGGAATGTCTGTTGTTGATGGGATAAGACTTGTTTGGATAAACTGGAGGTTTTTAATAATAGGGTTGTTTTTTCTTTTCAAAAAGAAAATGACATTTTTTATCAAAAACGCAGTTAAAAAAAATGTCGACAGCATAATTGTTTTGTCATAGAAAATGTTTTGAATAGAATTTGATTACATTTTAATGCTTTTTTTAATTCAATTAATTTTTTTACTACATTTTGATGCTTTTAATTTGTGATCATATTTTATGCTTTTATTTTGTATTCCTATCAGATCACTGTGACATAGTGTTGTATAGGTTGGGTTTTTTTTGTTAATCCTTTTTATTGCTTTTACTTTTGGCTCTCATGAAATTTGGTTACATAAAAACTAGAAATGTTTTTTTAAGCATGTGTATTTTTTGTGGTTGGTCGCATAGTATTTATAAGCAGTTTTGAAAACACTTGCTGATTTTGTTGTTGCTTTTAAACGCTTTGTAGAAGAAAACATGCAATTTTAAACACTTTTGGTGGACAGCTAGTGTTGTATTTAAAGTGTTAGCTATTTCACTTTCCAATTGTCGATCCATCTTTGAAATTTTGTATCCAAATGTTTATACAGCTTTTCTAGACTTGATTATCAAAAGATTATTTTTCTTTTTTTTTTTATGTACTCGATTTAAAGTAATAAGCGGAAAGTTTTCATCGTTGATGGTAGTTTGGGTGTTGTCAAGTGTTAATCACTATACCTAGAGATTTTTTTTATTCCAACACATCCTGACATAATTGATAATGCTGCATGTTTGTCTGGACGATAAGAAAAAATGCTTTAAACAGTATTGTTTCATTTATTTGTTAGGAGATAGAAAAGTGTTTAACATGGTATTTTCCTTTTTCTAAATAAAAAACAAAACAAAAAAAATTCAGATTTGCATTCATATGTAAACTAAAATTGAGGTTGATCCAAGAAAGTTGAAATGATACCAAGAGTTGTTTCTTTAAAGATATTGCTTTATTTTACTCTACATTTTAAGTTTTTGAAGAGTCGGATCACATTTGTTCTGAAATACTGTAATCCTGAAATTATTTGTACTGATAATGTGTCTTTTCTTTTCTTTTCTTTTTAAATACGAAAGTGGCAAAATTGTCAGTTTTTGTTTTTTGGGGTTTTTTTTTTTTTTTTTGGGGGGGGGGGGGGGGGGGGGGGGGTGTCGAATTTTAAAAATAATATATTGTTGGAGTTTTATCAATCAAATACATTTTAGAAAGACCACTACCTATTATGTTTTAAGTTTGAGGGATGAGAAAAAATTATGGGATGATGATGAATTTTGTGCATGATGCGGTAGTTTCCCTTTGGTGTAGTAGTTTCCTTTGCTTTTAAGCTGTTAATATTTAGCTTTAAAATGTCTGTTGGTGGGATAAGACTTGTTTGGAAAACTTTAGATTTTTAGTGATAGGGTTGCTTTATTCTTTTTTTGAATTACTTTCTTGATCAAAACTCGGTTAAAAATACCCCACTTTTGTAGTCGACAGCATAACTGTTTTGTCATGGAAAATGTTTAAATAGAATTTGATTACATTTTTATGCTTTTTTCTCTTTTTTTTTACATTTTAATACTTTAATTTCTTGAATGTATTTTAATTCTTTTATTTGTATTCCTATCAGGATACAGAGTTATATAGGTTCTTTTTTGTTCATCCTTTCTTATTGCTTTTACTTTTGGCTCTCATCAAACTTGGTTTATGTAAAAACTAGAACATGTTTTGTTGTAGCTGTGTGTTTTAGTGGTTGGTGACATACTGTTTATAACAGTTGTGGAAACAATTGCTGTATTGATAGCTTTTGCTTTAAACCGCTTTGTAGAAGAAAATGTGCAATTTTAAACAAGCAATACTGGTGGACAGCTAGTGTTGTATTTAAAGTGTTAGGCATTTCCATTTTCCAATTATTGTTGATCACATCTTTGGAATGTATTTAAATATTTGTATAGCTTTTCTAGACTTAATTACCAAAAGATTTTCTTTGTTTTTAATTTAATGTACTCAATTTGAAGTAATGAGCGCAAAGTTTTCATTGTAGATGGTAAAGTTTGGATGTCCTCAATTGTCGTGTTAATCACTATACTATAGATCTTTATTCCAACACATCCTGACATAATTAAGATGTTGGATATTTGTCTAAATAAATGATCGAACAAAAAATCCTGTAATCAGTATTTTCAATATTTGTTATGGAGATGGAAAAGTCTTTTATAACGTGTTATTTTACCTTTTCTATAAAAATAAAACAAAACCGTCTCTGGTTAGATTTGCATTCATATGTAAACTAAAATTGAGGTTAAGCCAGGCAAGTTGAAGTGATACCAAGAGGTTTGTTGTTTTTTTTCAGTTGCTTTATTTTACTCTACTTTTTGAGTTTTTGAAGAGTCAGATCAGTCTTAAAAGTTTTGGATTTTATTTTAGTTTTATCAAATGTGTTTACAAATACCACTCCCCTACTATGTTTTCAGTTTGAGGGATCATATTTGTCATGGGAAGATGAACAATGTTGTGCATAAAGTAGTAGTTTCCCTTTGATGTAGTAATAATATTTTCCTTTTACTTTAAAAATGTTGGTGATGTTGTGAATGATTTAGTAGTTTGAGGGATCATATTTGTCATGGAGAGATGAACAATATTGAAAATACTGATTACAGGATTTATTTTACTTTAAAATGTTGTGAATGATCTAGTAATTTACTTTTACTTTAAAATGTTGAGTGATGTAGCAGTTTCCCTATACTTTAAAATGTTGTGAATGATGTAGTAGTTTTCCTTTACTTTAAAGTGTTGGGAATAGTGTAGCAGTTTTCCTTTACTTTAAAATGTGAATGATGTAGTAGTTTTCCTTTACTTTAAAATGTTGTGAGTGATGTAGCAGTTTTCCTTTACTTTAAAATGTTGTGAATGATGTAGTAGTTTTCCTTTACTTTAAAATGTTGTGAATGATGTAGCAGTTTTCCTTTACTTTAAAAACGTGAATGATGTAGAAGTTTCCCTTTACTTTAAAATGTTGTAAATATTTAGCTTTGATATGTCTGTTGTTGGTGGGATACGAGACTTATGAAAAAATTGGGAGCATATACTCAATGATAGGGTGAATTTTTTCTTAGGTTTTTACTTTATTGATCAAAACCATTTAAAGAAAAATTTTTAACAGCATATTTTGTAATGGAAAATGTTTTGAATCGAATTTGAATACAGTTTAATGCTTTTTTAAAAATTAAATTTTAACGCTTTTATCTTTTTATTATTTTAATGCTTTTAATTTTTAATTACATTTTAATGCTTGTATTTTATACAATTTATACTCTTTTTTTTACTGGTATTCCTATCAGATCACTGACGATATTCCTATAGGTTGCTTTTGTTCAGTTTTTTTTTGTGCTTTTGCCCTGTCATGAAAATAGGTTGGGTGAAAACTAGGAAATGTTTTAAGCATGTTTTTTTTGTGGCTGATGGCATACTGTTTATAAGCAGTTGTGAAAACACTTGCTGAATTAGTTTTTGCTTTTGACTGCTTAGTAGAAAAAAAAACATGCAATTTTTAAACAATTCTGGTGGACAGCTAGTGTTGTATTTAAAGTGTTAGCCATTTCCATTTTCCAGTTCTTGTCGATCACACCTTTGAAATATATTTAGATATTGTATAGCTGTTCTAGACTTGGTTACCAAAAGATTTTTCTATGTACTCAATTTGAAGTAATGAGCGGAAAGTTTTCATTGTAGATGGTAAATTTTGGATGTTCTCAAGTGTTTTGTTAAAATCACTATACCTATAGATCTTTATTTCAACACATCCTGACATGATTAAGATTTTGCATGTACTTCTAAATGATCGAGAAAAAAATATAACCAGTATTTTTTCAATATTCATTTGTTATGGAGATAGAAAAGTTTCTAAAAAAAAAGTGCTTTATTTTACTGTACTTTTTAAGTGTTTGAAGAGACATATCATTTGTTCTGAAGTACTGTAGTCTTAAAACTATTTGTGCTAGTCTTTTATGAAAAATCGAAAGTGGCTAAATTCATAATTCAGTAAGTTTTTTTTTTGTTTTTGTGTGTGTGTTTTTTTTTTTTTGGGGGGGGGGGGTCGTACTTTTTTTTTTAATATATTGTTTTATTAATCAGATGTGTTTAGAAATACCACTACCTGTTGTTTCAGTTTTAGATATGAAAAAAAATGGGAAGATGAACAATGTTCATGATGTAGGAGTTTCCCTTTGATGTAGTAGTTTCCCTTTACTTTAAAAATATTATTTAGCTGTGAAATGTCTTGTTGGCGGGGTAAAAGACTTGTTTGGAAAAATTACTTTTCAATTATAGTCATTTTCTTCTTTTTCTTTTTTGTTTTAAAAGTAATTTGTTGGTAAAAACTCCGTTTAAAAAAATAATGTCGACAGCACAATTACTTTGTCATGGAAAATGTTTTAAATATAATCTGAATACATTTTAATGCTGCTTTTATTTTGTATTCTAGCAGATCACTGTGGTGATATAGTGTGGTACAGGTTTTTTTTGAGCATTTGGTCTGGCTTTTACTTTTTTGCTCTTATGAAACTTGGGTTATGTAAAAAAAAAAAAACCTAAACAAGAAAATGTTTTGTTTCAGCATGTATATTGCATTTTTGTGGTGGTTGCATACTGTTTGTAAGCAGTTGTGGAAACATTTGCTGTATTGATGGTTTTTGCTTTAAACCCCTTTGTAAAAGAAAAATGTGCAATTTTAAGCAAGTGATGCTGGTGGACAGCTAGTTTTGTATTTAATGTAAATTTCCATTTTCCAATTCTTGTCGATCACATCTTTGACATTTTGTATTTAATCATTAAGTAGAATTGTCGTAGTCTTGATTACTAAAAGCTGGTGTTCCTTTCATTTTTGCTTTATTATGTACATTGTTGCACATCTTTTCCTTGTTTGTATTTATAACCTCATGTATACGAAAAAGGGCGAACATGCTTTATATTGTCTGTAGAAACATGTAAGATAAGTGTAAATATCCTATATAAAAATAAACCTACAACTTTACCAAGATTTTGCCTAGTGCCATTCATGAATGACTGTAAGAATGTGCAAGATCATGGATGCATACACACTTTATCTGTACATCTCTCTCCGTGCTCTCTCTCTCTCTCTCTCTCTCTCTCTCTCTCTCTCTCTCTCTCTCTCTCTCTTCTCTCTCTCTCTCTCTCTCTCTCTCATTCATACCCACAAACGTGTGCTTGCACACATATACGCACACACCCACAGAGAAGTAAAGTGCGAGAGCGCGCACGCATGCACACACACACGCGATAGCCGGGGACGGGATAGCCTAGTGGTCAGAACATTGCGCTGGCAATTTGACGACCGGGTTCGATTCCCATTGAGATTTTTCTCCTGGAGTTAACATCGGTGCTGACTCCACTTCCCCTAAAGTCTTTCGGATGAGACTATAAACCGAGGCCCCGTGTGTGAACACACGCAGAATATCTTGCGGACACGTTAAGTCCTGTTCCGCTTTTGTAAAGTAGGCCATCGTGTGCCGGTAGGAACAGACGACATTTACAAAACTGCATACACACGAGGACTGCACGTAAAAAAGCACACAAGTGCTTATCCATTATCCTCGATGTAAAAGAATAAACAAAAAACACACACACACTCACTCACACACACACCACGTACGCACGCATGTACACACCCACGTCACGTACGCACTACACGCGCGAGCACACACACACACAAACACACACGCATATTCACACACACTATAAGTGACAAAACACAAACTTTTAGTCACACACAAGTATCTGCTTTTCTTCTTTTGTCTGTCTCCTTTCGTCTAATATCACGAACAGTGAAAAGACGTAAAATCTAAAGAACGAACGCGACGCGCGCGCGTTCGTCTATTATACTCTGGTTTAAACAGTTTTATTAGTTCAGAAACAACATGCAACAATATATGAAATGAATACAACACGCAAAATTTATAATTATATGGGTACTCAAATATCCATATATATGCAAGGATAGGCTGCAGCTGAACAACATTGCATCAAATGATGAACGACAAGACAAGATAACTAAGCATTTAAAGATTGTGAAAATACCGGAAAAAATAAACAATAACAAGGGGGTAGATGCATCTCGGCAATGCAAGGCAACACCATCGCAAAACTGGTTGTGACATGCTTACACCAGAAAACAATAATACAAAATACAGTTATGATATTTAAGACATGAGGTTGCAGCTCTCTCATAAAATACTATGTGCACTCGCGTACGCGCACGTATGTACACACGCAGCACACGCACACGCACAAGGCCCTACGCGCGCGGTGCCATGAATGTGCGATGCACAGTATCAAATTGTATTCGTAATAGAAATTGTCATCCTAAGTTAAACCATTCCGACAGCAAGATAAATTGCCCTACAGCTGCAAATATTGTATAACTATCTTGTAGACTTTTATCACTTTTACCGTATAATAAAGCTGTAACATCAGACTTTATATAACCAGGCAAGATTATACTTAGTGTGAAGGAACTTCAAAGAAGAAACATGCACGTATAATAATAATAATAATAATAATAATAATAATAATAATAATAATAATAATAATAATAATAATGCATCTCATCATATACTCATATCCTCATCTCATTTTTAAAAAATGAGTTATATAGCGCGAATCCCCCCCCCCCCCCCAAAAAAAAATGGCTCACGCGCTGTACAATCAAATCAATTTAAAAGGTTACATATAAACGTGAAAAATTTGACTAGCAGAAAAAATAAGGGAAAAAATGCATGCACATGCACACAAAAAGATAAACAGACGCGTGCGCGCGCGCGCACACACACACACACAGAGTTCTCTCTATCTCTCTTTTATTTATTCATTATTATTATTTCTTTTTACTTTCCACTGTTCCTTAAGTGCAGTGTTAAAATATGTGTTCAGATTCATAAACAATGTTCTTTAGGTACACACAGCTATGGTCCAAATATTTCAATTCAACTCAAGCATTTTTTTTTTTATCTCACAGAGAAATTAATGTGGGTTACAGACCATACATAAAAAAGTAAAGAGGACAAATATGTATCACAGAGGAATAACAAACATGACAGTATTCGAACATCAGCACGTACACATGACAAGATAATATAAAACCACAAGCCATAATTAAGCATAAAACGGTTAACAAAAAGTATTAGAATTAAATATACACATGCACGCGTGCACAAACACACAAACCCAATCGCACGCGCACACGAACGCACGTGCGCACAAAAAACCCAGTATGGGTGCATATGAGTATACGTTTGCTTACAGTTTTTTCAAAGATAACAGCAATGAATGCCAAGTGCTTTTTTGTGTTCTGTTCTTGGTTTTCTTATTGTTGTTTTGTTTTTATTGTTTTTTTCATTTCTTAATATATAAAGTATGAACTTGGAAGGAAGGTGGCAGGATGGTTTAGATGTTCGCCTGCCAACAAGTAAACCATGAGGTTCTGGGTTCGTACCAGCCTCGCCCTTTCTTCCCAGTTTGACGAAAAAATCGAACTGAATGTTAAAGTCATTCGGATGAGGCTATAAACCGACGCCCTGTGTGCGAACGCACGCAGAACATCTTGCGCACACGTTAAAACCCGTTCCGCCTTTCGGAAGAGCAGGCCATCGTGTGCCGGTAGGAGCGGATGACAAAATTAAAAAAACAACCCAGCATGCACACAGGTGTCGTGTTTAGACACCATCCCTGAGGAAAAATCGGGGAGTTGGAGTCTCCAGGACGGTTCGGGGCTGTATATGGCAACGTTCTGGCGGCTTCTGCGACGGTACTGGAACCATTCGTGTCGGTCATTGCCTTTCCAATGGATCATTCCAGTGGCGTGGAGAGGAGGGGGGGCTGCTGCATGGGTAACAGTTTGCCCTCCATTCTTACTCAGGCTTTGCGCTCTAAAGACTAGAGCGCAACTCCATAGTCTTCCGAGACTGATGGGTGCCTACTACTACTAAAGTATGAACTTGAAAGTATTGGTGATTTGTAACCTGATAGAATCAATTTTATTTGTTTTGCATTCTATGATTTTTTTTAATTCCAAAAAATAATCTGTGTGCAAGCACGTCCGTGCTTGCATGGGCACACATGTGCGCGCGCACGTGTGTGTGTATGTATATTATGTATGTGTGTGTGTACGTGCGTGCGTGCGTGCGTGCGTGTATGTATGTGTGAGTGTGTGACTTTTGAGTGCTTTTTTTTGGCTTTTTTTCCCTTATAGATATTTTTTAAAAGGTTGCCGTAATCGTGTTATATTCAAATATTATTGATGAAATGATTTTTATTCCTAGATAGATTCATTGACAATAATAATAATAAAAATGATAATAATAATAATACATGGAATTTATATAGCGCTATATATTGCAAAAAGCAAATCAAAGCGCTTGCATTCGGCCTATACAACACACAAGCAATCAATGACAATTAATATTTTGGCAAATTCGAATGAACACACGCACGCACGCACACACACACACACACACACACACGCACACACACACACACACACACACACACGCACGCACGCACGCACGCACGTAGCACGCGCACACACACATACACACACACACGCGCGGGCACGTGCGCACACGCTTACAAAGGTTATATGCTTTGGCAGGGTGAAGGGGGGTTCAGATGTTGAAGGCAGGTACAGATACGAGATGGAAACAGAAGGCGATAATGTTAGGTTTGAAATAAATTTAATGTGTCTTGAGGTTGGATTTAAAAGTGTCATATGTAGGCTTTTGCCAACGGGAGAGAGGGAGGTCATTCCAGATCGAAGGACCAGAAATAGAGAAAGAGCGACGGTAGATAGGTTAAATCTCGGTATTCTTAAGGACAAGGTATCTGCAGCCAAGCGGAGATGAATGAGATGTATCAACATACATATCGACCACAATTGATGTTTAATGACAATGAGATGAATCAACATACATAATATCAACCACAATTGATATTCATTGACAATGAAATGTATCAACATACATATCGACCACAATTGATACTCATGGACAATAAGATGTATCAACACACATATCGACCAGTCTGCCTCAATGCTGCTTCCTGCTGCTATAAATGGAAGATCTGAATAAAAGGTTTGTACCATCCCCTGTTCCTCTCCCTCTCCCCCCCCCCCTTGCCATGGCCCTTCCTCCTAGTGTTTCAGGCTGATCGGGATTTCTTTATCTGTTTCTTCTAGTTCTGTGTGTGTATGCCTTGTGTGTGTGTGTGTGTGTGTGTGTGTGTGTGTGTGTGTGTGTGTGTGTGTGTGTGTGTGTGCGTGCGAGCACGCGCGCGCGTATGTATGTATGTATGTATGTATGTATGTATGTATGTATGTATGTATGTATGTATGTATGTATGTATGTATGTATGTATGTATGTATGTATGTATGTATGTATGTATGTAGTATGTATGTATGTTGTATGATGTGTTGCTTGTGGTGTGTTGTGAGTGTGTGTGTTGTGTGTGTGAGTGCGCGCGTGGGTGCGTGCGCGCGCGCGCGCGGCGCGCGCGCGGTGTGTGTGTGTGTGTTGTGTGGTGGGGGGGGGGTGAAAGGCCACCTCAGCAAAGTTGCACACTAGGGCGGAGCTAACGTCAACAGTTTATCCCCACATTTCACACAGAGACAGGGCCGGTGAAATGGCGGCAATTTCCCTGACCACCACTAAATTGCCTGCTGCCTTGCTGCAGTTTATAGAGTCATGGATAGACAGCTGGTCAGATACTGCCTTGCACATTCAGCCTGATTCTCTTGCGCTGGCCTGCAGGTGTGTGCACAGACAGAGACAGAGACACAGATACAGAGACAGAGACAAATACACAGGCACACAGTATTCATATACACATAATTATGCACACTAGCTCACTCTGTCACTTACACAGGCATTGGTACACAACCAGCACAGGAGGAGAGACCTGTTGCACATTCAGTGTGATTCTCTTGTGCTGGCCTGCAGGTGTATGCACAGACAGAGACACAGACACAGATACAGAGACAAATAAACGTGCAAACAGCATTCACTTACACATAACATGTACACTCCCATACTCTGTCACTTACACAGGCATTGGCACCAACCACCACAGGAGGAAAGACCTTTTCTTCAGTGCAGGGCTCCAAATCAGCATTTTACAATTTTACAAAAATTCTTTTGTTTCTAGGATAATGGAATAAGCACTCATGTGCCTTTTTTACATTCAGTCCCCTTGTGCATGTGGTTTATTAATTTTGTCATCCGTTCCCACCAGCACACAATGGCCTACTCTTCCAAAAAGCAGAACAGGTTTTAATATGTGCGCAAGATGTTTTGCTTGCATTTCCACATAGGACCAAAGTTTATAGTCTCATCCAAAGGACTTTCAGGGGGAGTGGAGTCGGCACTGATGTTAACTCCAGGGGAAACATCTTCTTGAACAAGATTCGAACTTAATGGAACATAAGGTACTGGGGTGTGTTTTGCTGTTGAGTTTCATCAGCAAACTAATCAGGCATTTATGAGCAACAATTGATGTCAAATTACTGATCACCTTCCAGAAACAGAATGCAGCTCTGCCTCAAATGGGCATAAAATGGCTGTGTATGCAAAATCCCACCACTAGTGAAGCTGAGAACTCCCGGGAAACAAACAAAGAACAATTAGTAATCAGTCATGCAGACAACTTCAACATCATTCTGACTATAAAAAAAGGTAAAGGTGTCCCATAACCTGTGTAGTCGTAAGGAAGCAAGGCGTCAGAGACCTCAGCTTCTCTAGGGGCCAGCATATTGAAGGCGGTACCCATCTCCTCTCCCTCACTGCTTTACCTTCCCTGACCCTCAAGAGCGCAGGTACCCATTAACAGCTAGGTGAACTGGGGGGACTGTACTGAAGCCAAGGCCCGCAAATGGTCACCCATCCGACTGGTGACCATGCTTGATGCTGCTTAACCTTAGCTAGGGGAAAGTGAGAGCTGTGACCACTGAGCTACACCATCCCCTGACTCTTCTGACTGCTATAAATAAAAAACAACTTAACAACAGCCTGTCTCTTTTCATGGTAGGTGGTGACTGAGGCTTGTTTATGTAATTCTTAACTATGTGACTGTGTGTGGGTTCTGCAGGGTTCTGCAGGGAAAGGAAGTAAGTAAGCAAACCACACACCAAACTGGGGCTGATATCAACACTGTCAATGAACTTCTATCTGTCTATGAAATCC
>CM060328.1:1327894-1332894 GCA_030674155.1 Stramonita haemastoma | reverse complement strand
CAAATTCTAAAGCACACTCACACGCGCGTGCACGCACGCGTGCGCGCGCACACACACACACACACACACACACACACACACACACACACACACACACACACACACACACACACACACACACACACACACACACACACACACTTATAGAGGTTATGCATTTTGGCAGGGTAAAGGGAATTTCAAATGTTGAAGGCAGGGACAAATAGGAAATGAAAACAGAAGGCAAAAATCTTAGGTTTGAAACAAGTGTGTCTTGAGGTTGGATTTAAAAGTGTCATATGTAGGCTTTTGCCGAAGGGAGAGAGGGAGGTCATTCCAGATTGATGGACCAGAAATAGTGAAAGAGCGGCGGCAAACGGTAGATAGGTTCACACACGCACACACACATTACTTGTGTCTAATAGCCTTCTAGGTTTCTATGGCAATTAAAGATGTTTTTATTGTTGTTCTTCACATACACACTCACACTCACACTCACACTCACACTCACACTCACACTCACAAGCACACTCACAATCACACTCACACACATACAGAGAGAGAGAGAGAGAGAGAGAGAGAGAGAGAGAGAGAGAGAGAGAGAGAGAGAGAGAGATGAGAGAGAGGAGAGAGAGAGAGAGAGAGAGAGAGAGAGAGAGAGATATTGCATATACATTTAAACACACGGCAGAAAAAAAGCCATACAGCAATAAGCAGACAGACAGACAAAATGACAGACATGAATAAAGACAGACGGACAGACAGGCAGACAGAGTAGGTGTAACCTGAGCCTATCAAAGAGGTCAAGTTAGGGACATATTCCATTTGCTTCTATTCGGTGTCGAGATATACCTGCACCTTCCTACCTCAGTTTAGTCCTAGGGCTGAATGGTATGTTACCTCTTCAAAATAGGGCAGTATCATCCCACCTTTACACACACACACACACACACACACACACACACACACACACACACACACACACACACACACACAACACACACACACATTCATGTTTCTTGAGATATTTTTTCGTTTTTCCACTACAGCTACGAATTGTACCAATGCTGAGATTTTGCGTACACCGTTATTTTATTTTATAATCTAGCCTAAGGTAGCCGCATACCAATTTTTGGGATGAGCATATATATATATTTGTTCATTAACTAGAATTCCAAGAATCACTAATGATGTGATTTATTCGACCATTTAAAACCCATCACTAAGGTAGCCGCGTACCGACTTCTGCAATGAGCGTATTGAAAGTCAGGTATTGTTGAAACTACACGTCATTGGTTATGATCATTAAACTGCGTCAACAAGCCTATGTCATCCACGGCAACAAAATACTCCGAAATCTGTGTTGTAATTGCAATACTACACGGCAGCAAACCTAAAACAGCAAAAAAAGGAGAGAGAAACCCCGAGCAAAACAACACAAAAACACACAAAACAACATACAAACTCCCCATCACCAACATTACTCTGCTCAGCCTGACACTCTCCCCTCTCTCCCAACAAGTCCTTCGGATGAGACTTTAAACCGAGGCCCCGTGTGCGAACGCACGCAGAACATCTTGCGCACATGTTAAATCCTGTTCCGCTTTTCGTAAGAGTAGGCCATCGTGTGCCGGTGGGAACAGATGACATTTACAAAACTGCATACACACGGGGATTGGATGTGAAAAAGCATAAGAGTGCTTATTCCATTATCCTCGAAATAAAAGAATTAAAAAAAACAACACCACACAAAACACAATGGGGAGTCATTCGGATGAGACTATTCGGATTCGGATGAGACTATTCGGATTCGGATGAGACTATTCGGATTCGGATGAGACTATTCGGATTCGGATGAGACTATAAACCGAGGTCCCGTGTGCGAACGCACGCAGAACATCTTGCGCACACGTTAAAATCCCGTTCCGCCTTTCGGAAGAGCAGGCCATCGTGTGCCGGTAGGAGCGGATGACAAAATTATATATTAAAAAACCAGCATGCACACAGGTGTGTTTAGACACCATCCCTGAGCGGAAAAAAATAATGGGTAGACGCTGCACTTGTGGCGACGCGCTCTCCCCGGGGAGAGCAGCCCGAAATCTGCTGTGACATAAAGTAGTATAAAATAAAATTAAAAAAAAAATATATATATCAGATTTTGCCCGGTAAAAAAAATTACAGAAGGGAACACAAAAATTCTGCTAGACACCGGCTTTTCTCTCTCAAAGTACCTGTAGAGGTCAGCAGGTGCCAGAATAGTTCTTATGTACACACAGACACAGTTCCAGACAACAAACGCCTCGTCGCGTCACGTCGCGTCACGTACGTAACAAAGACTCCAGAAATGGGCACACACAGTCACAGCCATAAACCGCATTGCAGAAAGTAGCGGTGGGGGGTCAGTCACCTTGTTCCCCGCTCAGAGGGGGTCCGTTTTTCCTGACACTGGACACTGTCCTCATGTTTGTCTGTCTTGGCTTGATCTATCTAGAATCCGTGGGGGTAAAGAGTTGAGTAATTTATACACTCCAGGCAGGAATTTGGTTTCGTCATGTTTGAAAGGTTGTGAAAGGTTAGAAATATGAAATAATGATGATGACGTCGATATAATAATAATAATAATAATAATAATAATAATGATATACTACTACTAACTACTACTACTACTACTACTACTACTACTACTACTACTACTACTACTACTACTACTACTACTATACTAATTATGATGATGATGATGATGATAATGATTATGATAATAATGATAATGATATACTACTACTACTACTACTACTACTACTACTACTACTACTACTACTACTACTACTACTACTACTACTACTACTACTAAACACTACTACTACTACTACTACTAAACACTACTACTACTACTACTACTACTACTACTACTATACTACTACTACTACTACTACTACTACTACTACTTACTATACCAAAAATGAATGAACAAACAAACCTCTCCCCAAACAGAGGAGAGAGAGAGGCCTCTTTGTCTGTCTGTCTGTCTGTCTGTTTCTCTCACTGTCTCTCTGTGTTTGTCTGTTTGTCTGTCTCTCTGTCTCTGTCTGTCTGTCTCGCTGCTTAAGGTAAGTGGATAAGCTATATGGAGAGGGGCTGAAATAACAAACAACTAAATAAACAAATAAATATACAATCACCAAAACAACAACAGCAGGAAAATCCACTTCATGAATTAAAAGAAACAAAAACTGCATACCTCCTCCCATCCCAGAACAAGATACCCGGATAATTCCAGACCGAAACAAAGATAAACAGAACCATTATTCCATTGTTAATATACAAATTTCTATAATACAGTGAATCAGCTGCTGTATATAAATGGCCACGTATAACACATTTATTAATCATGAACGCATAAAACTAAATCTGATTTCATCCTGTGGGAGAGAGAGAGAGAGAGAGAGAGAGAGAGAGAGAGAGAGAGAGAGAGAGAGAGAGAGAGAGGAGAGAGAGAGAGAGAGAGAGAGAGAGAGAGAGAGGAGGAGAGAGAGAGAGAGAGAGAGAGAGAGAGAGAGAGAGAGAGAGAGAGAGAGAAGAGAGCAACAGACAGACAGACAGACAGTGACAGAGACAGTGATAGACAGAGACAGAGACAGAGAAACGATAGAGAAAGAGTCAGAGAGACAGAGAGAGACAGAAGACAAACAGAAACAGAGATAGAGAGACAGAGAGACAACAAGAGAAGACAGAGAAAGTCAGAGAGACAGAGAGAAGCGAAGAGAATAGAGAGAGAGCCAGCAGAAACAAGGGAGATAACAGACCCATTGCCCCTTCCCTCGTCCTCGTCACGCGGTGATAACCACACGCGCCCTGGTTCTGTTACACTGATTCTCTCCACCGCTGATATCAGCACACCGGGGTAGCCACCACAGATCTGAGGTTCGAATCCCACTGAGGACAAGCGAACGCTGAGATAGCGATGCGAGGTGTTGTAATGTCAGGAGGAAGGACTTAGCTGTGGTGAATGAACGAGAGAAGATAAGGAAGCATTGAGGATGGGAGGAAGGAGAAGGCAGGAGAGAAAGGGGGAAAAGAGATAAAGGGAGAGGGGATGGGGGAGAGAGAGAGAGGGGGAAGAGAGAGAGAGAGAGAAGAGAGAGAGAGAGGAGAGAGAGAGAGAGAGAGAGAGAGAGAGAGACAGACAGACAGACAGACAGACAGACAGACAGACAGACAGACAGACAGACAGACAGACAGACAGACAGACAGACATATAGACAGACACACAGACATATAGACAGACACACAGACACAACACAACACAACACAACACAACACAACACAACACAACACAACACAACACACACACACACACACACACACACACACACACACACACACACACAACACACACACAGAGAAACACACACACAAGCACAGAACACAAGAACTCAGGAATTAAGAACAATAACAACAGCAACTGCAACAACACAAAACAAGCAAAACCAAAAGACAACAGCAACAACAAAGCGAAAAACAAAAATGGGACTTAGAAAAGAAAACAATGTGGGCAAAAACGAAACACACACACACACACACACACACACACACAACACACACACACACACACACACACACACACACACACACACACACACACACACACACACACACCACACACACAACACACAGCACACCACAACACACACACACATCCCCCCACCCCTACACACACACACCACCACCACCACCACCACGACCAAAGATTTATTGGAAAGAAGACAGGGAAGGGAGAGGGAGAGGGGGATGGGGGGGGGGGATTCCGGTGGGCACACATCCCAGGAGACTCAGCCACTGGGAACTGGCCAGACACTTCTTTATGTACAGGGACAGAGAGCGGAAGGGTGGGAGGGGAAAAAAATAGACATATAGAAAATAAACACCAGAAAAGGAGGAAAGACAACGACACTGAAATGAAAAAAAGGGAAAGAAAGAAAAGAGACAAAAGAGGGGGATGGGAGAGTGAGATGAGAGTGAGG
>CM060328.1:1315394-1320394 GCA_030674155.1 Stramonita haemastoma | reverse complement strand
CATACATACATACATACATACATACATACATACATACATACATAATGCATACATGCAGACAAAACAAACAGCACCCCCTCCAAAAAACAACAACAACAAGGAAAATAATAAAATGCAAACACACGAGGCCACAGACAGTCACAACACAGCCTCAGACACACCGACAGAGATCAAAGGACTGCTGCAGGTAAAACATTGATGTGACTGGCTACACCAACTTGATCTAACTCACATTAAACTTGGGTTGATTTCCCATCCCCCTAATCTCTCTCTGTTTGTCTCTCTGTCTCTCTCTGTCTCTGTCTGTCTGTCTGTCTGTCTTTCTCTCTCTTCTCTCTCTCTGACTCTCTCTATTCTCTGTCTCTGTCTCTCTGTCTCTGTCTCTCCCTCTCTCTCTCTCCCTTCCTCCCCCCCCCCCCCCCTCTCTCTCTCTCTCTCTCTCTTCCTGCCTGATATTGTCTTTAGTCTGTTGTCGCCAAGAAACGACACAACAACAACAACAACCACAGCCACCACCACCACCACCACCACCACCACCACCACCACCACCACCACCCACCACCACCACCACCACCACCACCACAACAACAACAACAACAACAACAACAACAACACGCGTGACTTCATTCGCTTGTTCTTTAACTCCTTTCAAGAGTTGCTGGGGGCATTGCATTGAATTTTTCAGACAGTGTGTCGTGTGGGGTCCAATTGAATCTGCTGACTGAGTCCATGACTCTCTAGGTAGCTTAATGCATGCTGGGCATTTTCATGTTCCGTTCCTTGGCTAGAACTCTGAGGCTCAACAATGGTAAGATTTTTTGTGTATGCGACCGTGTCTACCATGATACTGGGCATTTTTGTATTATCCGACTTTTTAATTTTTTTAATTTTATTTCTTTATATCGAGGATAATGGAATAAACACTCATGTGCTTTTTTACATCCAGTGCCCGTGTGTATGCAGTTTTGTAAATCTTGTCATCTGTTCCCACCGGCACACAATGGCCTACTCTTACGAAAAGCGGGAAAGGAGTTAACGTGTGCGCAAGATGTTCCGACTCACCACACAGACAGTCCAGTCTTTTATCCAAAGAAAAAAAGAAAAGAAAATGGTGGATTGGGGTTTTAGCGTTTCTGCAGGTTGTTAAATCGCAGTTGGCAAACTGAACCTACTCCTATACTAGAACTGAAGGCAAAGGTCACTGGTAGGTCATAGGTCACTTCCGATGAACTCTAAATGCTATTACTGGGTCAGAGAATGACAAGGAAGAACCTTCTTTCTTTCAGTCTACATTATGGCAAACATTTCTTTCCGTTCTTGTCGAATACGGTGAACCACACTATGGACTGATATTGACGAAGTGACGTTCTTACGGGAACGAACTGATTTTTTTTACAAATTTTTGGCGCGAACTTCGTTTTTTTTTTTCTATTTCCTCCTCCTCCTCCTCCTCCTCCTCCTCCTCCTCCTCCTCACCATCATCACCATCACCATCACCATCACCACCATCACCACCATCACCACAATCACCATCATCATCATCATCATCATCATCATCATCATCATCATCATCATCATCTTCCTCCTCCTCCTCGTCCTCCTCCTCCTCATTCCTTTTTTCGTGCTTCTTCAACTAATCTATAAGTATCATTTCTGAGGGTTTTTCTCTCTTCCTTTTTCCTGTACCTACTGTGACTTTCTCGTAGATCTTAATCCGCCACTATATTGCTGGTTTTCCTTCCTTTTCTTGTGAATTTCTGCCCATCTGTCTGCTCTCTTTCACTCTTTATTATTATCTCATTCTTTACACTTTTTTTTCTCCCCGTTTTCTTTCTGTCCTTCTTTGGTTTGTTTTCTTTCGTTTTTGTTTTTACCAGTGTTATTTTCTTTTGCTTTTCACTTCTTTCTATTTTTGTATTCATTCATCATCCCCCACTTCCATACCCTACATTTCCCCCCTATTCTTTCATTCATCTCTATTTGTGACGCTCCACCACATAATGAGACGGAGTGCACATGAGGTCAATTTTTAGTTATTGACATGTTATTAATGTGCAATAAAGTGGCTATCAAATACAAAAAACAGATTGAAAATCGGACAATTCTGTGCAACATTATTACAAATTGAAATGATAGACTGCAGGATGAGACAAAATGAGAAACGGGCAAGTTTATTTTAGTAACAGGTTGTCAGAATGAGTGCTTTGGTATTTTCAAAACACATTTAAAAGCAAAAGGAATAAAAATTATACCTTGATATTTCATTATAAGATAAATAAACAGATCTAGTTTAATAATCAATCAAAATCACAAAATTGACAACTTGACCCCCACCTGCCTTTAAAGGCTCCTAGCGCAAAATTGGGTAATGTGCTAAGCGACTCATTTTGTGGTGGAGCGCCACATTTTTGCTTTTTTCCCTTTCTTTCCTTTTCTTTCATATTATATGCTTTGTCCTGTTTTTGTTTGACGGAGCTTTCTTTTTCTACTGAACCCTCATTCCTGTTTTTCTTTCTCCCTATCTGTCCGGACTGACAAAGTTGTGTTAGGAAAATGTCATTCATAATGTCGTGACCACTCGTGTTAGGAAAATGCCATTCATAACATCGTGACCATTTGTTAGGAAAATGTCATTCATAATGTCGTGACCACTCGTGTTAGGAAAATGTCATTCATAATATCGTGACCAATTGTTCGGAAAATGTCATTCATAATATCGTGACCAATTGTTCGGAAAATGTCATTCATAATATCGTGACCAGTCGTGTTAGGAAAACGTCATTCATAATATCGTGACCAGTAGTGTTAGGAAAATCTCATTCACAATATCGTGACCAATTGTTAGGGAAATGTCATTCATAATATCGTGACTAATTGTGTTAGGAAAATGTCATTCATAATATCGTGACCAATTGTTAGGAAAATTTCATTCGTAATATCGTGACCAGTTGTTAGGAAAATGTCATTCATAATATCGTAACGAATTGTTAGGAAAATGTCATTCATCATATCGTGACCAATTGTTAGGACAATGTCATTCATAATATCGTGACCAATCGTGTGAGGAAAATGTCATTCATAATATCGTGACCAACCGTTAGGAAAATGTCATTCATAATATCGTGACCAATTGTGTTGGCAAATGCCATTCATAACAACGTGACCAATCGTGTTAGGAAAATGTCATTGATAATATCGTGACCAATCAGCAGCGCTATCAGCAGACTCCAGCAGACGACACAGGCACGGGGTCTCAGGACCTTTGTCTCCAGTCTATTCCCCTGTCTCCCAGCCCTCCAGGACGCTTGATGGATACGTCTGGTGCCATTCTCCTCTGACTCCTCCGTCATCACAGAACTAGGAATTCAAAAGTGGTTTGAAAACAACCCCCCCCAAAAAAAAAACTCCCTGAAACACCGTACCTTAGAAAAAACATCTTAGACAAGCACGTGAAGAAATGAATGAATAAATGAATATCAATATGACGATACAAAAAAATAGCTATCAAAATAACTAGCAACTTAACGCGCAAACAACCTAACTAACAAACTAGCTTGCTAGCTAGCTAACTAACGAACGAACGAACGAACAAATTAACTGACTGACTTACTAATTAACTAACAAACGAACCAATTAATTAACGAACTAACAAACTAAACAATTAATCAACACGCAAACTATATAACAGAAAGTAGCTTAAAAAACTAAGCAGCTAACAAACAAACTAACTGACTGACTGGCTGGTTACAAACTAAGCAGCTAACAAAAAACCCTGACTGACTTATTGACTGACTGACTGACTGACAAGCCAGTTAACTAGCTAATTCAAAGTCGTGGCTCAATAATGGGACGTTCAATTTGACAGAAAAACGTACAAATAATAAATTCGCAAATAAATAAATAGATAAATAATTGAATAAATAAATAACAAGACGAATAAAATCAATAGATAAACGAATAAATGACGATATGAACAGATAATTAAATAAAATAAATTTTGATATAAAAGCAAATGGATCAATAACAATAGATTTTTAAAAATAAACTTTTGGCCCGATAACGCGACGTTTAATCAAAAGCACATCAAACCCTGGATATCCATGTTGCGCACAGTGCTACCTAAAGCCTTACAAGCTTCAGCACGACCCACTGCCTGAAAAAAAGAGTAGGCCATTGTGTGCCGGTGGGAATGGATGACAAAATTCACAAAACTGCATACACACGGGGACTGGATGCAAAAAAAGCACACGAGTGCTTATTCTATTAGCCGCGAAATAAAAGAAAGAATGAATAAAGAAGAAAAATAAAGGTTCAGTACAGTTCTATAATAACTCCTCAAGGAGTTGAGGGAGAAGTCAGGAGAAGTCAAGTCAGCATTGTGTGGACTGGACTAAAGGGTGTGAATGCTAGTTCTTACTGCACTGTTTTGCCTCCTTCAAAGTTTTGACAGTTAAAGAGCAAATGTGTGCACAAAAAAAAGAAGACAAACATGTAGGAAACCAGAAAAGAAAGAGCAAATCAGAGCTGCTGTAGCACCTTCTGAAAGTATTCAGACAAATAAAGCTTATCTGTCCAAGCTCAAAGTATCTCATTATATGCCTCACAAAACAATGTGACCCTCCACAACAAAATGATTCGCATTGCACCGAAATTATACTCTTCGTTGCTGACACGTTATCAACTTGAAACAAAAAGGGTATTCAATACAAAAACAGATTGAAAATCGGATATTTCGATAAGAAAACTATTACAAATTGAAATGGTAGACATCGGGAAGAGAATACACAAGACAGACAAATTTTGCATTGTAACAGGTAGCCAGGATGAGGGGTGAGTTGCGGTGTTTTTGACCGCGTTTTTAAAGCAAAAACAAACACAATCACACCTTCAAACTTCAGCACAAGGTAGAAAAAAGCTTGTAGCTTTATAATCAACACAAAATTCAGAATCGACAACCTGACCCCACATGCCTTAGATGGTTCCTACCAAAAACGTGGGTC
>CM060328.1:1310394-1312894 GCA_030674155.1 Stramonita haemastoma | reverse complement strand
AGAGAACAAGAAGAACAGACATAGTTAAGCAGAGAAAGACAAGAGCAAATAACAAATGAGAGATTTTGATGATAGAGATAGAGAGATAAGAGAGAGAGAGAGAGAAGAGAGAGAGATGAGAGAGAAGAGAGAGAGAGGAGAGAGAGAGAGAGGAGAGAGAGAGAGAGAGAGAGGAATGAGGAACAAGGAGATTAAGGAGAACCACACACACACATGCACACACACACACACACACAACACAACACACACACACAAAACACACACACGCACACACGCACACACATACACACACGAACACATTCACATTCACACACACAATTACACACACACACACAATCATGTTCACACACACACACACACACACACAACACACACACACACACACACACACACACACACACACACACACACACACACACACACACACACACACACACACACACACACCTTCACCATACCTCGTTTATACCCCCATTCTTCCTAAGCGATGGGTCTCCGCGACCCATGATGTACAGTGTGATACAAAAATACATACAAGACAAAACAGTATTTTCAACCCAAATACAACTGATATGTCTCGTAACCCAAGCAGGGTCATCCATTCTCATGCATCAAGCCTGTAAGCAATGTTTCCTTGCATCCATAGTTATCATTTAAACATCCTCGATGAATGCTGACACTTTTGCTCTTTACTGCTTGCATGTATGTATGTATGTATGTATGTATGTATGTATGTATGTATGTATGTATGTATGTATGTATGTATGTATGTATGTATGTATGTATGTATGTATGTATGTATGCATGATGCATGATGCATGTGCATGTCATGATCTGTCTGTCTTCTATCTTCTATCTGATCTTCTGTCTAGTCTATCTATGTATTATCTATGTATCTATATGATTAATTATGGATGTATCTATGATTTATGTATTTTTCTGGATCTATGTCTATGATTTTTTACTCTTGTTTATGTTGTTTCTGTCTGTCTCTTGTCGTGTCGTATGTCGTTGTGTTGTCGTCTATCTATCTATCTATCTATCTATCTATCTATCTATCTATCTATCTATCTATCTATCTATCTATCTATCTATCTATCTATCTATCTTTCTTGTCTGTCTTTCTGTTTGTCTGTCTATCTGTTGACTCTGTCAACTATATACTATCTATCTACTTTTCTATCTATCTATCTATCTACTATTTACTCTACTTCTACTTACCTGTCTATTATCTCTATTCACTTTGTCTATCTATATACCTAACACATTCGTTATATCTGTTTGTCAATTCTCATCTCCTCTCTCTGTCTCCTCTGTCTGTCTGTCTCCTATTTATCTTATGTCAGCATTCTCTCTATACATCTCCCCTCTCCTCTCTCTCCTCTCTCTCTCCCCTCTCTCTCTATCTCCCCTCTCTCTCCCTCTCTCTTCTCCCTCTCTCTCTCTCCTCTCTCTCTTTTCTCTTCTCTCTCTGTCTTTTCGCGGCACGTTTATCAATCTAAGACTACATAGATCTCTTTATCTGACCACCTGCATATCCTGCCATGTTCGGCATTTTCTCTCTCCTTTCTGACTTTTAAATATTTTTAGAGATACAAGTAAAAGATTAGTTATAGAAATGAAAAAGGACAGGATAATCAAAAGGACACTTCCTTGACTCCCACTAATGTTTGCCTTCACATTTTATTTCATTGGGTGAACTGCTGTGGGCAGGGGTGGGCAGAAATTTGCCCAATTCTGCAATTGTAAACTTTCCATGATTTTGCATTTTTCGTTTTTGATTGTTATTTACTTTTTTGCCTCATTTGTAAAAAAATACGGGATATATTTCGTCGCAGTTTTTTTTGGGTGGTGGTGGTGGTACTGTTGATTTAATTGCAGGAGAAAAAGATTATGAACTGCGTAAAAGAAGAACTGCGAAGAAAAAGACAAAATACGAGTAACACAAAAAAAATCAAATGCAAAGAACAATGCAAAGAACAATGCAAAGAACAATGCAAAGAAGAAGAAGAATTGCGAAAAAGAAGAAGAATTGCAAAAAAGAAGAAGAATTGCGAAAAAAAAAAGATTTGCGAAAAAGAAGAATTGCGAAGAAGAATTGCGAAGAAGAAGAATTGCAAAGAAGAAATATTGCGAAGAAGAAGAAGAAGAAGTAAGAAGAAGAAGAAGAAGAAGAAGAAGAAGAAGGAAGAAGAAGAAGAAGAAGAAGAAGAAGAAGAAGAAGAAGAAGAACAACAACAACAACAACAACAACAACAACAATAACAATACAACAACAAGAAAAACAAGAACAACGACAGGAAGAACAAGAACAAGAAGAACAAAAAAGAAGACATAGGAAGAAGATGGTCAAGGAGGCTTGAGGAAGAAAGAGAGATGGTACAGATGACTGTGTGGCGAGGGGGAACACTTAGAAGGCGGGGGATGGGGGTGGGGGTGGCGGAGGGAAGGGGAGGGGAAGGGGGCGAGAGAAGTTCAAGTGTGGGCTGGGTGGGTTTGA
>CM060328.1:1290394-1305394 GCA_030674155.1 Stramonita haemastoma | reverse complement strand
GGTAGAGAGCGATGACAACAAAAATTAAAAAAATTCAGTATGACACAGGGTCTGTTTAGACACCATCCTGAGAAAAATCGGGGAGTTGGAGTCCCAGGGGGTTCTGGGCTGTATAAGGCATCGTTCTGGCGGCTTCTGCGACGGCGGAACCATTGTATCCAGGCGATGCCTTTCCAATGACATTTAGCACGTGGAGAGTGGGGGTCTGCTGCATGGGTAACAGCTTGCCTCCATCTCTTACCCAGGCTTTGCACTCTAGAGACCTAGCATAACACCGTCTACGACCGGTTCACTCACTAGGAAAAACATAGAAAAAAACTGGCAAAACCCTGTCTTCACTCACTGAAAAATATAACAAACACACAAAAAACAAATGAACGAACAACAAGAAATGGTTTATTGTTTATGTATCCATGTTGTAGTAGAGCAATAAAGTGGGTATGATTTTCTTTTTAGTTTGTTAATCTGCTAGCTAACAAGCTATTTAAAATTTATTCACTTTTTCTGGATGTGCAAGGCGAACATCAAGCAGCAACCTTAACATCTTATGTCATAAACGACAGACACAATAGTCGAGTGGTTTAGACCTTTCGACTTCAATTCATGGTCCGTGAAGTCGTGGGTTCGAATCTCGGCAGCATCTGGTGAAATAAGGGTGATGATTTTTACATCTCCTAGGACAACTTCGTGCATACTGCCAGTTTCTTATTCCCTTCATGTTACATGTGCACATGCAGAAAATCAAATATGCACGTTAAAATCCTGTAAATCATGTCAGCGTTCGGTGGGTTACGGAAACACAAATATACCCAGCATACATCCCCTAGAGTCAGGAAATAGCTACTTTACCTCATGGGCACAAAATCCACTATAGGTGAACCTTGGACTTAGCCGAAGAACGAAAAAAATCTTATGAACGGACAAAGTTACACACTTAGACGACAGAAATGACCAACAATGAATGCTTTTGGCTCTTTGAAGCAGTTCCACGATTAGTTTAAGGCAAAAAAACCAGCCATACAACAAGCACAACAAACCTGGCTCCACCTTCATCGCTGCGGAAACTGTTTTTATAACAGCGCAGAGAAAACACATCAAGTTTTTTGCTGGGGCAGAAAAGGCACAAAAAGAAAACAAATGAAAGTAAATTAATTAGCAAAAAACTAGGAAGATGAACTGACTTCTGAGGGTATACAAGTTGGAATAAAAAAGACCCCCCCCCCACTCCCCCCAAAGAGAAAGGCAACCACAAAACAAGACAAAAAAGCTCAAAAGCAATATAAAAGGGTAACTTGAGGATTAAAAGCACAGCTAAACAAAACACGAAACAAAGCGAGACAAGACAAAACAAAACAGAATGAAAACGTAAAAAACCATTACTACTTTGAACTAACAAAAAAAAAAAACAAAAAAACACAACAGAATGACTTGAGGCAGTATGGAAAACTAAATGCGTCGAAAGATCTATTTGTTGTCTATTTCTATGTCCAAGAGATACATTCTCATTTATTTTATGGAAAAAGGTCAAATGAGTCCACATGAAAAGGAAGGTCTTAGGTGAAATCAATGATGCCCTAAGAAATATCTTACGAGCTTTAGGAACAAATACTGCTATATTCTTCCCTCACAAAATGTTAAAGACCTATTTGGACACACACACACACACACACACACACACACACACACACACACACACACACACACACACACACACACACACACACACACACACACACGAATCACGCACACACACACACACACACACACACACAACACACACACACACACACACAACACACACACACACACACACACACACATTTATCCACCACCCTACCCAAACTGTGCTGAAACACAACAATAGAGAATATAATAATCAACCTAAAAATAAAAAGATGGATAAAGTAAAGAGATGTAGCAAGATGAAAAAAAAAAAAAACCTTCTTATTCACCGCTCATTTAAAACTCCATGACACCAACGACTGCTGTTACCTAACCTTCCCTAAACCAGCCTCTCTTTCCTTCTGTATTCCCTCAGCTTTCTATCTTCAGAGCAGGGAAATTAGGAAGAGAGGAGGTTTGCATCAGAATGACGACTGCTAAATGACTTCCACTAGTCGGCCATTGCCAAACGTCTGTCTATCTGTGTGTGTTGTGGTGTGTGTGTGTGTGTGTGTGTGTTGTGTGTGTGTGTGTGTTTGTGTGTGTGTTTGTGTGTGTGTGCTGTGTGTGCAGTGTGTGTGTGTGCATGCGTGCGTGCGTGCGTGCGTGCGTGTGTGTGTGTGTGTGTGTGTGTGTGTGTGTGTGTGTGTGTGTGTCTGTGTGTGTCTCTGTGTGTGTGTTGCGTGTCTGTGGTGTGTGTGTGTGTGTGTCTGTGGTGTGTGTGTGTGTGTGTGTGTGTGTGTGTGTGTGTGTGTGTGTGTGTGTGTGTGTGTGTGTGTGTGTCTGCCTGCCCGCCTGCCTGCCTGTCTATCTGTCTGTCTGTCCGTCAGTCTGCCAGTTGGTATGTTTGTCTGTCTGTCTGCCAGTCTGTCTGTATGTCTGTCTGTCTGTATGTCTGGCTGTCTCTCTGTCTGTCTGCTTCTGTCTGTCTATCTGCCTGCCTGTCTGCCTGTCTGTCTGTCCGTCATCTGTCAGTCTCTCTGTCTGTCTGTCTGTTGTGAGGACAAATCCCCTACACCTCCTTTGGGGATCCGCTCTCTCGGAACAGCCTGTCATAAAGATGGCCGCCCTTTCAGGGAAGATGAAGCCTTGTTGGAGCAAAACAGCAACAGGGGAACACTTCATCAAGTCCTGAATTTTACCCTCCCTCCCTTTTCTCTCTGTCTTTCTTTCTTTTTCTTCTAGTTTCTTCCTGTCACTGAGTTTCTTTTTTTTCTCTGTACCACTCCTCTACCTGTCTACTTTCTGTCCATTTTCTTTTTCATCTTCCGTCTCTTCCATTTCTTTTTATTTTCTCCCTATCTCTCTTCTCCCCATCCCCTTTTTTCCTTCCTTCCTATCTTTTTTTTCTAGCATCTCCATCTCCCTTCTTCCTTTCCATCTCTCTTCCTCTATCTTCTATCACTTTAGACCCTTCTCCCACCTTTGTCTTCCCATCTCCTATCTCATCACATCTTTTTCATCTCCTCATCTCTTATGTTTCCATTCTCCCCATCTTCCTTCTCTCTTCTCCCTATGTCCCTAAATTGAGATGATCCCAATCAACAACAAGAAAAGACTTTATGTATGAAAGCACACACATAAATGAAAGTAGACAACAACGATAATAACTTAATGCAAAAAGCCAAAATCGACCCTAAAACAAAGCAAACTAAAATAAACACACGGAAATAAACAACAAACAAACTGAATAAGCCTAAGTAAACAAAAAGATGATACGGATGAAAGCACACAGAAATAAAACAAACAAAAATTTCAATAACTTAAAGCAAACAACGCCCCCCCCCCTTCCCAACTAAAACAAATAAAATAACACAACAAATCAAGAACTAAGTGACAAAGCCAATTGATGCATAGCGTGTGCGTTGCTACATGCGTGCGTAGTGCGTGTGCGTGGTGGTCGTGTGTGTATTGTGTGTGTCTGTGTGTGTCTGTGTGTCTGTGTGTGCGTGCGTGCGTGTATGCGTGCGTGCGATGTTTTTATTTAAAGTTACCTTATACGTTTAACAAATGTGAGCTCCACCTATAATAAGATTCGAGTTGCACAGAGGTAATTTTAGTTAATGAACATTATTAAATGTGCTGTTAAATTGGCTTCAAATACAAAAAAAGATGAAATCGGACAATTTTGCAAAGTTATTAAACTGAATATAGACTGCAGGATGTTGACAAATGAGACGGCATGTATTGTTTTCGTAAAGGTTGTCAGAATGAGGCTTGGTATTTTCAAAAACATTTAAAAGCACAAGAGAAATAAAAATTATACCTTGATTATTTCTTATAGGGTAGAAAACGGATATAGTTTTATAATCAAGCAAAATCTCAAATTGGACAACTTGACCCACTGCCTTTAATGGCTCCCTAGCGCAATTTGGGTAAGTGTTGCAAACGACTCATTTCGTGGTGGAGGACGTCACAAATACGAAAATGTAGCTTTCCTGTATCTTTTTGAGATTATGAATTTGTATCAAATATGCTTGTTCTATTGTAATCACCTTCATGGATGATTAAGTGCTTTTGACATTGACTTGACTGACAAAGGAAAATCAGTGTCCAGTCACAGAATCTATTAAATATTAATTGTTAATGGTTGCTTGTGTGTTGTACAGGTCGATTGCAAGCGCTTTGACTTGTTTTTGCAAGATAGAGCGCTACATAAATTCCATGTATTATTTTTTATTATTAAGTCTCTAAACGTCTATTCCTTGAGCACCAGAATTTATCATCATCAAATTTTCTGATATACCAACCAGGATTCTATTTCTTTTCGCCGGGGGTAGGGGCTGGGGAGAGGGAGAAGTGTTTGTTTTGAAAGAAAGCTCCCCGGAGGAGAGTTGCTGTGTATGACTATGGTTGTCAGCGCGCTTTCAGAGTCCACGCTGTACGTCTTTGTCGTCGTCTGTCTAGACATCTACCCTGCATACTTCTGTAGGGATCCAGTCTTTTACAAGGATCTGTCATAACTGCAAACAGCCGTCCTTGAAAATGCAGGGATTTTTCAGATAAAAAAAATCACACAAAATAATTGATGTCTTGTTTATTTTATGATCTCACTGTTAATGGATAACTGAGTAATCTGACATATATATATATATATATATATTATATTATATAGATACTATTATATATAATAATATATATAATATAATATATATACACATACATATACACACATACACAAACACACAGATACACACACCCATACACACACCATACATCCACACATCCCACCTCCCCCAACACACACACACCACACGTGTGCACGCGCGCACACACATACACAGATACACAAGACACAGACAGACAGGCAGACAGACACACAGACACAGACACAGACAGGCAGACAGACATACAGACATACAACACACACACACACACAAACACGTCTTACACAACAGTCATATTTACATAAAAATCCAAAATTAAAATAATTATGGTCTTTTAAAAATATGTTTTTACGTGACGAAGTTATTTCAACAAGACCAACAGGCAGAAGATTTTAAAAAACAACAACAAGCAAAGGATAAAAAACAAGCACATTGAAACAGGCTAAAGAACAAACATGGTGGTATAAGGAGATGAAGCCAACTCCTCAATGTCAGTGTCACAGCTATAAATCAGCTCCCTTCTCTCGCTTCACTGCAGTATTACATCTCCCTAACTGTTTCTTTTTCTCTTTGGTTTTGCTTCTTTACTGTTTTGTTTTGAAAGGTCCCTTGTTGTCGGGAAAAAACGTTAACATTGCAAAGATGACGTGCATAGGAATAGATGCCAAAAGCAATCTCAGAAATGTGGTTGTTAATTGGAAACTTTTTACACACACACTAACAACACAGACACAGACACAGACACACACGACCACACACACACACACACACAACACACACACACACACACAACACACACACACACACACAAACACACACAACACACACACCGTACACGCCACACACACCACGCACACGCACACGCACACACACACCACTGTAAGGAAACAAAATTAATTAAATATAAAAACATCATCATTATTGGTCCCTTAACCAGGGGGGTCCGGGGGACGGGATAGCTCAGTGGTCAGAGCACTCGCATTTCCCAGCCAAGGTTAAACAGCATTGAACGTAGTCACCAATTGGATGGGGTGACCGTTTGTGTGCCTTGGCTTCAGTATAGTCCCCCCACTTCTCCCTGCTGTAATGGGTACCTGCCCTCTTGAGGGACAGGGAAAGTAAAGCAGCGAGGGAGAGGAGATGGGCGCCGCCCTCAATATGCTGGCCCCTAGAGAAGCTGAGGTCTCTGATGCCTCGCTTCCCTACGGCCACATAGGTTATGGGACACCTTTACATTATTCGAAGGAAGAAAGAACACATTATTGACAAAAACAAGGGCTCAGGCCAAAACTTTGTCGGTCCATTAATGTGTAGCACAGTACATGAAAACACTGTCATGACGGGAAATGCGATGTTAAGACTGTCTTGAAATATTACATGTTTAAAGCATAACAACATGAATTCTCCATGAAATCAAAGAACCTTCAATGTATGAGATAGTAGTTGGCATCCGTCAGTTCGGAAGACATGGAGTTGCGTTCTAGTAGGCACCCATCTGTCTCCGAAGATATGGAGTTAAGCTCTATTTTAGAGCGCAAGCTGGTATGTTGGAGGCAAGCTGTTGCGTTCTATATCTGATAATACACTAATATATGTGGCAAGGTATTTGGGGAAAAAAGTCCTCGTTTATACGCACAAACTTCTCATCCTGTGCACGCTTAGTCTCACAGGGTCTCCTATTGTGGTAAGAGAGACAGCGTGCTTAGTCTGGAGAACGTCCAACACCACCTTCTCCCCCAACTACAACAAAATAAGGAACACTTTACCCCCCCCCAAAAAAAAAAAAAATCAAACAAACCCCCCACAAAAAACACATTACCACCAACAACAAATAAAAATAAAACAAACCCCGAAGCAACAACAGCAACAGCCAAAACAAAAGCCTGCACATTTGTTCAGAGCACACCATCCTGGGTTGTCAGTCTCACAGCAATTAATCCTGTGATCCCCAAGGACTGAAGGATGTGTAAAGTTCCTTACAAAACAAGGTCTCTTTTTCTCTGGTTTTATCGTCCTTTGTTTTGTTTATTCTCATCCCTCAGAAAATTATCTTTACACTTGCAATGACAGCAGAAACTGCAGAGGTGTAGTTTTAATTCATTCCTATCTTGTGTGTGTGTGTGTGTGTGTGTGTGTGTGTGTGGTGTGTGTGTGTGTTGTGTGTGTGTGTGTGTGTGTGTTGTGTGTGTGTGTGTGTGTGTGTGTCTGTGTCTGTGTGTGTCTGTGTCTGTGTGTGTGTTTTGTGTCTGTGTGTGTTTTGTGTCTGTGTGTTTTTTTGTCTGTGTGTATATGTGTTATAAAGAACACAAGACAATAACTATGTGAAAGAAGAAATCAAAAAGGTGTGGGCCCCCAAGAGCCTTTGCTCTCCACCATAAAGAGGAGAAAGCTGATGTGGTTTGGTCACCCACAAGACACAACACCAGCAAAACCTCTTGCAAGGAAATGTCGAGGGCAAGAGAAGAAGAGGCCGCCAAAGAAATCATGGGTTGACAACATCAAAGATGGACTGCCCAACCTGCAACGCCTCTATAGCCCCAGGATCGTGAAGCATGGAAAAAGATCTCTGTTGGTCTTCTCTCATGCCCCCCCTACGTCCTTTGGACATGGTCTGATGTGAGTGAGGGTGAGTGATGTATATGTGTGTCTGTGTTTCTGTCTGTCTGTTTGTGCTTTTAAACAGAACTTGGGTCAACACATTTTCAACCAAAGCGCTTTGAGTGGAAAGATTTCAAAACTAATATTAACTTCAGGCTATTTTGGTCTAATCCTTTCAAATGGCCGCCTTAGCAGAGAATTGAACCCACTATTACAGACACTACACTATGACAAAACTGATGCTCTAACCACTAGCCTATGCTACCCCCAAGGGAACTGCGGTTATTTAAAGATGATTGAAGCGTGTCCTAGAATATGATGATTGAGAAAGGGAACAGATTGCCTCCCTTCTCCACGCAAACAGCCATTCCGGAACTCGTTTCCTGGTCACGTGAGCAAAGAGTCAGGGGACATCACTCTGCTTCTGTGTGTTGATGGAGGCAGACTTTCCTGACCAACTGAAGACAGTCAATCATTGAATCAATCGTCATGTTAAGCTCTGCCGACTGTAGAGGTCTTTTAAAGGGTTACCGCTCCAAAAAGACTTATCATCTTTAGTGTTCAGGCAGTTTTTCAACAGTTCCCTTTTCGTTATTGATTTTATAAATTGATGAACTAGGAAACCTCCAAGAAAAAATTCTTCCAACGAGCACTCTCTCTCTCTCTCTCTCTCTCTCTCTCTCTCTCTCTCTCTCTCTCTCTCTCTCTCTCTCTCTCTCTCTCTCTCTCTCTTCTCTCTCTCTCTCTCACCACACACACACACCACAACACACACACAACACACACACACACACACACACACACACACACACACACACACACACACACACACACACACACACACGAGGCGCGCGTGACACACACACACACACACACACACACATACACACACACCACGCTTGCTTGCACTAATAACCTAATGCTCCATGAACAAAATACCCTCTTCTTCTTCTACAAGAAGATCGACGATATAAACAGCATCAACTGCGGAAAGAAACAAAAAAAGCGGTCTTTAGGACAAAAATGTTGAAGGTAGATCATAGATCAAAGACACTCATCCCCCAACAAGCCTCAAGGTAGCGAAAGATCACAGACTGCACCTGGCAATTGGGGAAGAAAGTGAAAGCTAATAGCCCTACTTCAAACTTGTGGACTGAAAAGGGAAAGTGCTATAGGGAAAAGTGCTATAGGGAAAGTGCTACAGAGAAAGTGCTATTAGTCTGGGATTTAGTGGACAGGAAACTGTACACTGCAGACGAAAAAAAAACAACTGGCACAGACTGGAAAAACCGAGCAGTTTGTACTAAGAAGTAGCCGTAGAGAAACTGATGTAGACTACTTTTGGCTGAGAGCGCAGAGACCTGGAGTTTATCTGTTTTCAAAGACCCTGTACCTTTGATCATGCAGACCCAACAGACTAAACATGCGCGTTAAGGATCGTGTGTGATTTTTAGATCAATGTTGCAAATTTTGGTAGAATGTTGACGAAACATGCATCCATTACTGATCGGCGCTTTCACAGGTCACATTCACGCACAGACAAGTCACATGCACGCATAGAGAGGTCACATGCACGCACAGACATGTGAATGAAAACTTTTTTCATGGGAAGCGAGGAAGGATAACTCTGAAAACAATAGCCCGGAAGTGTTTCCTATTTGAGTCTGCTGTCTCCTTTCGTTCCTTCTTTGAATCCCGAAAAACTATTTTTTGAATGTTTTCTTTCAGAAAATGGCTTTGTGATACTGTGGGGGAACAGTTGATCACATTAAAAAAAGGCTGAAAAGGAAACATAGATATCTGAAGGGAAAGGTAATTTGATTCGACAAGCTGAGTGGTCTGAGTTTTGGCTTAAATCTGAATGTAGCAAAACTGTGGAATTTAACTTGGTTCGGAAAAAATGGAGAGTAATGCTGACGATAAAGAGCCAATACATCAGCACTACCCAGCATTTCTTTTGAACATTTTTTCTTTCATTTCGGGGATAATGGAAATTTAAGCACTCACGTGCTTTTAAAAAAAAAATCCAGTCCCCTGTGAATGCAGTTAAGTCAATTTTTCATCCATTCCGACCGGCACACAAAGGCCTACACTTCCAAAAAGCGGAACGGGTTTAACGCGTGCGCAAGATGTTCTGCGTGCGTCCGCACACGGGAGCTCTGTTTATAGTCTCATCCGAAGGACTTTTGGGGGGGGAGGGGAGTGGGTGGTGGACACTGATGTTAACTCCAGGGGAAAAATCTTCTTGAACTAAGTCCATGCCTGGCCATTCCGCCAATGAGGATGTGATGGAGAAGTATCCAAGCCAGTTTATGCGTCTGCAGACCTGCCATTTCCTGGGTCATCAGTCCCAGGCAAACAGCATTTTCCTTTAGTCAACATACCCAAGTGCAACGAGCTTCCCCACTTCTCCTCTCTCTCTCTCTCTCTCTCTCTCTCTCTCTCTCTCTCTCTCTCTCTCTCTCTCTCTCTTCTCTCTCTCTCTCTCTCTCTCTCTCTCTCTTTTCCCTCTCTATCTCTGTCTTCTCTGTCTGTCTGTCTGTCTGTCTGTCTGTCTCTCTCTCTCTCTCTCTCTCTACCACATCACCACACACACACACACACACACACACACAAGCACACACACACACACACACACACACACAACACACATATATATATACACACACGCGCGCGCGCACGCAAACACAAACACACATGTGCATGTATGCGTACACCTTATATCGCAAACTTAACACAGACACACAAACAGACAGACACACGCACAGAGTGACAGAGAGACAGAGACAGAAGGACAAAGAGCGCTCAAGGAGACAGAGTCGGAAAGTGATGGTGGCAATCTATACACAGACACACACAAGTTGGCAAAGTATTCACAGCTTCGATCTTAAATCAATAGAAAAAATAAAAAGATAATATAATGATAATTAAAATAATAATAAATAATAATAAAAAAATAATAATAATAATAATAATAAATAAATGATATTGAATAAAACAAACTACACCCAAAAACCCAAATTCTAATACATTCTTTTTTACAACCTGAAAAAAACATATGGGCTTCAACTTTTCCGCTCTTCATTTTCTCTCCTTGTCTTGTAAACACTCGACTTTAGAAGAAAAACCAGCATTTGTGCTATTTCCGAAAATAACTCGCCGAAATATATAAGATAATAATTTCTGCATAACTGTCACTGCGATGGCAATTAAATGTTTTGAGTAATTCGTTTTAAATTTATTTCTGTTCTATTTCATCTTATTTGCGATCCCATTCAGCTCACATAGAAAGCAATCAGACACAGATGATATGATAACGACCTTTCTGCACCATACCAGCACACATTGGTAAAAGTATGTGTGTATAAACTTCATCGATTTCTGTTCAGCCTTCAGAGCCATCCAGCTTCATTTCTCAGCGCTCAAATTGCTGTTATTAGCAGTCAGTGCTTCATTAAATATCTATTTTGGGGCTTTTTTTCCGTTATGAACTTTCTGGTTAAACAAATATCCTTAGCTCGCTTTCAAAAAAGCGTCATATTTTTGGTGTTTACCAACTTTTTTTTTTCCCACAAGGTACTCATCTGCTTCCATTCCTCTTTACAATGCGAAAAAAACTATGTACTGGTTTCAACTTTGTTGACATTTTGATGAGTTGTTTGGACACTGCACCAATTTTTGTTCAGGCAGAGATGTCTAGGCATATTGTACTTGGCTGAACCCATCCCTCCCTAGCTAACTGAAGCTTGCAGGGCAGGAATTTATGCATTTTATTCTGCAGGTTCTGCTAGGGAGAGGAGATGGGCGCCGCCCTCAATATCCTGGCCCCCAGAGAAGCTGAGGTCTCTGATGCCTCGTCCCCTACTGACCACATGGGTTATGGGACACCTTTACCTTATTCTGCAGTTTTAGTTATTTTCTTCATCTACGAACATTGAGATGGTTACATATACAACTACAGACAAAATACCATGCTTGCATTTGCACACAGGACTTCATAGTTTCATCGGAAGTCATTTTTCTCTAGGGAAGTATTGGAGTAAGAGCCAATGTCATAACACTAGGGGAAGATTCCCCTGTCGGCAAATGAGTGAAAGGATCAAACCTGCACCACTACACTTCTGGTCTACTGCAAATGGTTTACTCACATGCATATTCTTTCTCTCTCTCTCTCTCTCTCTCTCTCTCTCTCTCTCTCTCTCTCTCTCTCTCTCTCTCTCTCTCTCTCTCTCTCTCTCTCTCTCTCTCTCTCTCTCTCTCCTCTCTCTCACATCCACACATACACAGAGCAGAGTAGGACAGATTAGGAACAAACAGCAACACACAGACAGATGGAAACAGACATAGAGAGGACAGAAGTAAACCCCAAACATACGGAAAGAAGACAGACAGACAAAAGATAGACAGCGACAGACAGACAGCTGACAGACAGCAGCAATAGACAGACAGCTGACAGACAGAAGCAGACAGACAGACAGGACAGACAGACAGCAGACAGACAGCAGACATAAAAACAGACAGCAGACAGACAGACAGACAGACAGATAGATGGACGGAGGAAAGTGGAGGGACAAAGATGTAGTGTAGGCATGCAGGGGCGGAGACGGAGTCTGCTGAATATTTACATGTAATGCATCACATGGCCTCCACAAACCTCCCCCCCCCCTCTCTCTCTCTGTCTCTCTCTCTCTCTCTCTCTCTCTCTCTCTCTCTGTCTGTCTGTCTGTCTGTCTCTCTCATTCCTCTCTCTCTCGCTCTGTCTCTCTGTCTCGTCTCTCTCTCTCTCTCTCGCTCTCTCTGTCTCTGTCTGTCTGCTCTGTCTGTCTGTCTGTCTTGTCGTCTGTCTGTCTTCTCTCTTCTTTCTCTCTCTCTCTGTCTCACTCTCTGTCTCTTTGTTTCTCTTTAACCCCCCCCCCCCCCTCATACCGTTCTATGGGACTTTTCCCCTGGAGTTAACATAAGTGCAGACTCCACTCCCCCAAAAGTCCTTCGGATGAGACTATAAATCGAGGCCCCGTGTGCGAACACACACAGAACACCTTGCTCACACTTTAAATTATGTTCCGCTTTTCGGAGGTGTAAGCCATTGTGTGCTGGTGGGAACAGATGACAAAATTTGCAAAATACATACACACAGGGACTGGATGTGAAGAAAAGCAAATGAGTGCTTATTCCAAATATCCTTGATATAAAAATAAATAAATAAATAAATAAATAATAAATAAATAAATAATAAATAATAAATACATAAATAAATGAAAATAAATAAATGAATAACAACCAGCCTCAATCATAATGAGTTTTCTCCTTCCTGCCCAGCACTATGCTCTAAACGGACACCAGTACATGTGTACGGAAAGTCCTTCCAATTCTAATCTGCTTCTTTGTTTGCAAATAACAAAGGCACCTAGTTATAAAAGCCTTGCTGCCACTCTGTCGCCTTGTCGTGTCTTGTTTTCTTTGTAAGCTGGTTTTCATTTGTTTCTTTCTTTGTATTTCTCTGGGTTGGTAGTTGTTGTTGTTGTTGTTGTTGTTGTTGTTTTTTGGGGGTGGTGGTGTTTTTTGTTGTTGTTTTTATTTTTTTCAGGGCAAAACACTGAAATGTAAACCCTTTCTCTGTAATTGCTTTGCTCTTTGTTTCCGTTTCTGACTCTTTTATTTCTTTTTTTTAAATGAAAATTGTTGGTTTTTTTCCTTTTGGTTTCTTTGTACCTTCCATTCTGTTAGCTTTTTATTTCTTCCTCATTTCGTTTATCGTCCTATGTTTTAGTACTTTTTGTAGTTATTGCTGTGTTCTTTCTGTCGTTTTACTTTCCCTTTTCAAACTTTGTACTTTACATTGTTAAATACTTTGCTTTCACTGAATTCTTCAGTATTTCAAAAGACATTTTATTTCAGTGGACTTACTAATTTAGTTACACTGGAAATAAACCTTTTGCTTGTGAACAATGGGAATGCGGTGGGTTGAACAAATCTAATCTTTCTTCTGTTGAATTCGTTTCTTTCTCTGTATCTATGTGTGTGTTTTTCATTTTTTTGTATTATCTTTTTTTGTAATTTAGTTGGGGTTTTCAAAAATTCATTTTCAGCTTGTTAAAGTAGACTTAGCAGGACGGGATAGTTTTAAGCTCTTTTCTTTTATCTGTTCTCAGATGAATTTCAGGTTCACAAATGGTGAGATGTTCGTGTGAGCGACCTGGGATGCGGTAGCTGCCTCTGACTTCAGGACAGTTGGAAATGAAACCTGACAGTTTGGTCAGGAGAGTTGGGAAGTACCTCCCTGTTCTTTCCCCTTTTCAACTGTCGTGGGATTTTTGACGTGCACACATTGGTCAGGATTTGTCTGTTGGATGTTGTCCCTTGAAGATTTAAAAGTAATGCACCAAGAATGGGTATACAAATACAAGAAATGACACACTTTCCTTCGTAATGTTAGTCCATGAGCTTCTTTCTCTTCTACTTCTGCTCCTTCTTTCTATTTTTTTTGCCCACCATGAAGGTAGCAACATTTACCTCTTCGGGTTTTTAAGGCTATTGACATTGACTTTTTCAGTCAGTATGCCTCGGACATGAGCCTTTTTCTCACCAGATCACAGCTGTACATTCATATCATCCATACCACCAACCATAACTATTTCCTCAAAAGATGAATAGATTTATACAATGTGTGTGTGTGTGTGTGTTGGGGGGGGGGGGGGGGGGTGGAGCCAAGACTGACTGCATGAGGAGGGAAAACTCTCCTGACCTACACATAAATGATGAGTCAAACCCATGCCCTAAGATTGCTGTTTGGATTCAAATCAGGGCTGTAACCACTGGGCCACCATCACCCCCTCTTCCTCCCCGTCCCCTCCCCTCTAGACAGGCAGTGAGCAAAGTGACAGATGAAAGCCGTTCCCAAAGAGAAAGCAGCGCCATCTTCTGCTTCTCCATCACCATGACAGAGAGAGGCAAGAACGGCAACCCTGAGCTTTCCTTCTCATGACGCTTTGTGGCAGATTCCTTCGGCAATTATGTCCCCTGACAGGGTGGCGGGAAGAAGTGGAGTCTGCCTGTGATGGCTGCCTGGCGTGTTCCGCCTCACGGCACGCACGTGCACGGTCAAGCAGCGATCTGATTACTGTCCGCCCTCAGTGTCGGCCAGGTCACCTGGGGTCATCCTCTCATCATGGGCTCTGCTGCTCAGAAAGCTGGGAAAGATCCTCTTCATTCAATGCTGGCTCTTTTCTTCTTTTTCTTCTTCTTTGGACCCTTAGACAGCAACTTTTCTGTCTGTCACAGCAACTTTTCTGTCTGTCATAGGAGCAAAAACGTGTTGCACTGCTGACAAGTCAGGCCCAGTGCAGCCAACTTTGGCGTGGGAGAGAGCTTTCATCCTCTAAGTTGTTGTAGAAGAAAGCCAGGAGAAGGACCAAGAAGGCAGAGAGTAGACAAAAAGGTGGTGACAGAAAGAAAAGGAACAAGGCAAAAACAAAATGAGGGATAGAAAAGAGCAAGCTCCATGCACAGAATGTCCAGAAGGTGGGATTGCTGTTTGTACTGACAGGGCCCCAGCATCCCCACAGAAAGGGAGGTCTTTTGAAACCCAGAATGATATGATCAGCATAGGGATACTTGAGTGCAGAGCTGCTGC
>CM060328.1:1277894-1282894 GCA_030674155.1 Stramonita haemastoma | reverse complement strand
CTGGACACTGGCGGTCAGTCCATTCAGCCTATCCTTCCTTCTTGCTCCCGCCTCCTCAACTGACCGCGAAATGGGATATATAGGGAGTTGGTGTACTGGCTGACTGGGTTCTTGTTTCGTGTCCTCTCTACTGCTATATGTGTCTGTCTGTCTGTCTGTTTTGCCTGTTTGTCTGTCTGTCTCATTTTCTTTCTGTTCCTCCACCTCTCTTTTTCTTTCCCTTTTTGTCTCTGTCTTGCCTTTTTCTGTTTCTCTGTCACTGTCTCTATTTCTGTCTGTCTCTTCTGTCTGTCTGTCCTTGTTTCTGTATCCCTCTGTATCCCTCTGTCTCTGTCTGTTTTTCTGTCTGTCTGTCTGTCTGTCTGTCTGTGTATGTCTCTCTCTGTCTCTCTCTCTCTCTCTCTCTCTCTCTCTCTCTCTCTCTCTCTCTCTCTCTCTCTCTCTCTCTCTCTCTCTCTCTCTCTCTCTCTCTCTTCTTTTCCCCAGGGGGGCGGATAGCCTAGTGGTCAGAACATTGCGCTGGCAATTTGAAGACCGGGTTCGAGTCCGGTCGAGGAAATTATCTTCCTGGAGTTAACATCAGTGCTGACTCCACTCTCCCAAAAGTCCTTCGGATGAGACTGTAAACGAGGCCCCGTGTGCGAACGCACGCACGCAGAACATCTTGTGCACACGTTAAATCCTGTTCCGCTTTTCGTAAGAGTAGGCCATCGTGTGCCGGTGGGAACAGATGACACTATTTACAAAACTGCATACACACGGGGACCGGATGAAAAAAAGCACATGATTGCTTATTCTGTTATCCTCGATATAAAAGAATAAATAAATAAATAAATAACCCACTCTCTCTCTATCTCTCGCTACGATAAGTCCCATGAGACACCAGTATTGTAGAAAGACACAGATGGTGATAGCGATAGCGAATAACGGTGATAGAGGGATGGCCGGGACGAGGAAGGGGAGGGGGGATGTAAGAGACAGAAGTGGAGAGAGGAGGGAAGGAAGGGGGGATTGATGATAATGATGACACCTCTGTGATGGAACAGAGATCCCATCTCTGTCTTTAGCTGTGGTCAGTGGTCACTGTGGAATTGGGGGGGGGGGGGTGAGGATGGGGGGGGAGGGGGGTAAGGCGTGAGTGAGTGTGCTATATAGAGAGATGGTGACGATAATAGCACAGGACAGGCACCAGATTTCCTGACATCAAAGACTGATCAGTCAGCAGCGATAGGCATCGGTGGTCTGATGGTAAGACACCCCCTTCTAGAAAGATGGAGACTGTGAGTTCGACTCTTATCTGAAACGTTAACTTCCCCCCTTTCTTCCCTTCCTCTAGACCATGGTGGTGTTGGTCTGGGTGCTAGTGTTTTAGATGAAGTGATAAACTGAGGTCCAGTAGCTGTGTGTAATATTGTGCGCTGTGATAAAAAGAAACATGATAGAGTTTTAGAATAATAATCAGAAAACTATTCCTGTATGAGTCAGAAGCCTGGACACTACGGAAATTGGAAAAAGACAAAATCAATACAGCCAAAATGTCGTTTTTGATGAACTCTCAGTGCAAAGACAAAAATTAGCTGAAATTGGTAAGCGCAGACTGAGATAATTATGTTAGTCATGCGAACAGAAACAAATAAACAAAATCTGATGACAGTTCTCCAAAACAAGGTTGAGGGCAGAGGGAACAGAAGCAGGCCACCAACATCCTACATTACCGATATCACTGAGGTCAGTGGTCTGGGATGACTACAGAAGACCGTAGAACTCAACAGACATAGGGAAAGATGGCAAAACCAGATGGCATCACCTGTAGCTCTTACCACCACCAGCAGAGACAGGTAACAGGTGGTTGTGACCCTACAACATAAGGACAAGGAACACAGTTAAGGACACGACAGACACGGTCTGGGAGGTAGGCTAAGAGGGAAAAAAAGAGACCACTTAGGAAACCCGTGAGGGGCTCCAGGAGAAAAGAGCCCCTGAGTCCTGTTTGGGGATCAAATATTGATACAGCCAGGGCAGGGTGTCCGTGTATTGCACACGGCTGTGCTGTGCTGTGCTGTGCTGTGCTGTGCTGTGCTGTGCTGTGCTGTGCTGTGCTGTGCTGTGCTGTGCTGTGCTGTGCTGTGCTGTCTGTCCGTTCTGCCTGACTTGCGTTTGTGGGTCAATTTGGAGCATGTGTAATTAGGCCTACTGTACTTTACAGGAGGGGAACAAGCTGTGTGTGTGTGTGTGTGTGTGTGTGTGTGTGTGTGTGTGTGTGTGTGTGTGTGTGTGTGTGTGTGTGTGTGTGTGTGTGTGTGTGTGTGTGTGTTGTCTCTCTCTCTCTCTCTCTCTCTCTCTCTCTCTCTCTCTCTCTCTCTCTCTCTCTCTCTCTCTCTCTCTCTCTCTCTCTTTCTCTCTCTCTCTCCGTGCACGCACACGCGTGAGTATATATATATATATATATATATATATATATATATATTATATATATATATATATATATATATATATATGTATGTATATATATATGTATATAAATGTATATATATATATATATGTATATATATGGAATTTATACAGCACTATATCTTGCAAAAAAACAAATCAAGCGCTTGCATTCGACCTATACAAGACACAAGCAATCAACAACAATAATTTTAACAAATTATATATATATATATATATGTATGTATAATATATATATATATATATATATATATATAATATATATGTGTGTGTGTGTGTGTGTGTGTGTGTGGTGTATGTGTGTGTGTGTGTGAGAGTGTGTGTGTGTGCACAAAGTGTGTACATTTTGTCTCCTAAAACAAATTTCTAATATGAAAACTGCACACAGGCCTAGATAAAACACATATGAGAAATATGGGCAGCTTTGTTCTTGTTCTTAAAAACATCTAAATGACAAGAGCGATGCAAATACTAGCAAAACTTTATACATTTTACTCAAGCAGTAGAACGACATAAGTTAAGGGGCCAGAATCTATCAGGAGCTGCACGGTAGAGAGTTTTCCCAGAAAACGCTTCCTTAGAGCTATTGTTTGTGCCTTCACTCCTCAACGCTGCTTAACCTGACCTTGGTGAGAGCGAGTGCTTTGACCACTGGGCTATCTTGTCCTCAATGTCAGCTCCAAGGTAAAGAATGCCTCTGGACACCCAGTGGAGACTCAAACCTGCCACTTTCAGTGACTGTGATATCAGCAGTGGACAGCGTTCTTACCGCCATACCATTCCGCCCCAGTCTTCCATGTGTGCTTGTGACAGGCAAATTTGCTTATCAGGAACAAAACGTAGGAGTTTTTTTCGTTTCTATGATGAAAATCTAACCGTGTCTTATCTACTTCTGGTGATGCTGGTCTTTTGTTTTGTTAAGGTCTTTCAGGAAAGATAACTCTCATGGAAAACAAAACTGCTGCGCTTTGCAGTTTTCATACACAAGTATTCCTTCGAAAGAAGTTATCATGATCTAAAGTTAGCACAAAAAAGTTTTGAAACAGGATATTTGGGTAGTGTATGATTGTTGCACATAGATTTGCGATAGAGATCAATAAAGCATCAGAAAAAGGCAGAAACAAAACGATGTACGTCTCAAACAGATTTCCCCAAACCTCAGGACACAATCTTTGCCGAAAGAGGCCCCGGCATTCCATAGGAACCTGCACAAGGAAATCCCCGCCATGTAATGACAAAACAATCCACGGGTGTCTGCTTCCTTCCCAATGATTCCTCTGAACGATGCATTCTGCATTCCCTGATTCAGCAGCAGACTGGCTTTGGAGCTTCCTGCATTCCCTGCCGTGTCCATAATGGATTACATCACTCGCTTTGCCAGATTGTCCTTATGTTCCACAGTAGAGTTATGCATTTGCATGTAGGTGGATGTCAGCGGTAGAGCGTTGCCCTGTGATCTGAGGCCCGGTCGAGTTTCACCAAACTTTGTCAAGAGTTATTTGTTCTCTGACTGAAATGGTACTACTCTCGAACCTTAGGTAGATTGTAGATGAAGTGCATGTGTTGATACATGTACAGCAGCATGCGCACACGTTTGAGCCGTCCACTTTGGTGTGTTGCGGGATGACTCGTTTCGACGATCGAGATTCGAAGCAAATGTCACAAACTTTCAGTACAGATAGAAGAGAATTGGTTCATGCAGTGGACAGTGACAGACAGACAGACAGAAGATAGACAGATACAGTTAGTAGATAATACATTGAAGTTGTATAGATAGAAAGATGCAGTAGATAGATAGATAGTAGATAAGAGATCAATGCGATCAGCGTAGATGAAGACACCTGTCACAGACTTAGTGTGATAGTTAGCGTGATGAATATCTTACTAGACAGATTGATAGATTAGAAGAGACAGATAGTCAGGCAGAGAGATAGCAGATAGCAGATAGGCAGATAGGAAAGGCAGAAACGATACGATAGATACAACAGACAGACAGGACAGATAGATAGATAGATCAGATAGATAGATAGATAGATAGATAGATAGATAGATAGATAGATAGATAGATAGATAGATAGATAGATAGATAGATAGATAGATAGATAGATAGATAGATAGATAGATAGAGTACTCAAATCATCGATCAGCTAAGAGAGAGGACACACACCACACTCACACAGGCGCCGTACCGTCTCCCCTGTCCCCCTCATCCATCTACCTCCCCCTCCCCCCCCTCTACACCCCACACCCCCTCCTTCTCCCCCAGCAAACCCCAGTCTGTCTCCACCCCTGGCTGTTCTGCCACTACCCCTCTCGGAGAGCAGACGACCAGTAGCGTCTTCCAGTAGCCAGGATGATGAATTCATTTCCTGTCCCCATTCGTCATAGTCGCTTCCTCCCCCCCCTAGTGCTCTCCCTTCGGGGAACTACGCACGCGCGAGAGATCTCGTTTCCGGTGACTCCATGACGGATGATTTCAGTACACCCCTCTGCAGGGGCGAGGGGACAGGGGGGATACGTAGGCTAGGGCTGTCTTCTGTTTGGGAGAC
>CM060328.1:1267894-1275394 GCA_030674155.1 Stramonita haemastoma | reverse complement strand
CCTTTGCAGTATTCTAACCCTACAATCACTACAGCTTTTCCCATCAAACTCAGCCCTTTTTTCTTTCTAGTTTTTCTTTGCTTTGTTTCGTTGTTTTTTTTGGCACAACATACAGATTCCTTGTCATTTTGTGGGAAGAAGACAGCAGACTTCCCCCTACCCCCCCTTTCCTCCCCCCCCCCCACCCCCACTGCTAATGGTAGCGTCTATTGATCGTCTGCCGTGACGGAAGGGAAATTCCCCATTTCCCTGTCCCCGTGTGAAGTCATCAGTGAAAGAGAGACAGCGCTAAGAGTCTGCCTCCCACAGACCCTTCATTACACGGGCTGCTGGGGTCTACATAGAGGTTCGGTCCTTCCTCTCCCATCAGCAGAATGGCCCAGAGGTTAGAGCGTTCTATACCCGTGATCTGATGGTTACTGGGTTTGTGTCTTTTGTGTAGTCCATTCCTGTTTTTTGTTTCTGAAGTGAGTCTCAGACACAATTTTTCTCTCTACGTTTTTGAATAATAGGATTTTTTTTCGGTTTCTTTTTTTTCTTTGACCGATCGATCGATCTCTCTCTGTGTCTCCCTCTCTCTCTGTCTGTCTGTCTGTCTGTCTGTCTGTCTGTCTGTCGTCTGTCTCGTCTCGTCTCTTCTCTCTCTCTCTCTCTGTCTTCTGCTCTCGTCTCTCTTCTTCTCTCTCTCTCTCTCTCTCTCTCTCTTCTAAATATGCAGTATCCTATAATTGAAAAAAGATGCACACCTATCAGCGCTGGGCATTATTGTGCAACTGCAAATTCACAGCTTTTTCCGGCATGCAAGGGAGAGGAGCAAAGGCTAAGAAACCTCACCCCTCTAAACATCTTTCTTTCTTTTTTTGAGTTTTATTATTTTTACTTCCAGGTATGGAATAAGCACTCATGTGCTTTTTTTTTTTTTTTTTTTTCTACACCCGATTCCCCATAAATGTAGTTTTGTGAATGTTGTCATCTGTTTCCCAATATTCAGTTGGTCTTACTCTTCTGAAAAACAAACGGAACAGTTTTAACATGTGAGCAAAAGATGTCTCCAGTACATCGTTTCAGTGCTAATTTTGATAGAACAGTATTTTCAGTAAGACTGAAAAAAGATCACAAACTTCTAGATTTAATTTGCAAAAAAAAAGATTGCAAAGAACTACAGTTCCTACAAAATTAAATCGACAATCAAAATATTCAGCGAAATCAACTTGTAGCCTAGTTTTCAGAGACCTATTTCTGTGATTCCTTTACTCCTCTGTTGCAAGTACCGGAAAAAAACCCAAGTCACGACAGTTAGTGAAATGTCAGACTGCCATGGAAAGTAGATACAACGTTCCGTGATCGTTTCCAGCGAAGGGAGATAACCTGGATGCTGACTAAAGGCCGATTTGTGCACGGTGACATTTCCTCAGGCCTAGTCTGCCTCTCCTGTGCTGTGATTACAGTTTGACATCGCTGCTTCCTCCATTTGCAGACGACTGTCTCTGGCAGAGGAAGAGCAAAGAAGGAGGGAGACATTGGTCTCCTGCACTCACCTTCCCTCCATCACTAGTCAAGGGTACCATGAATAGATTTATATTTTTCTGGATTTTCGCTTTTTTGGCCTTTAAAAAAAAAGATTCGTTCTCTTGCTAGAGCTCCGAGGTTCACCAATAATGAGATTTTTGCGTATGCAACCATTTTTGCCCACCATGAAGGTAGTCGCATTCTGACATCAGGGATGTATTCTGGATATGTTCGTGTTTCCGTAGCCCATTGAACGCTGACATGAATTACGGGATCTTTAACGTGCATATTTGATCTTCTGCATGTATATCTACACGAGGGGAATTAAGGTACTGGCAAGTCTGCATTTGAAGTTGACCTGAGAAATCATAAAATCCTCACCCTTAATTCACACAGATGTTGCCTAGATTCGTACCCACGATCATGGACCCATGGGATGGAAGTCGAATGGTCTTTACCACTGGGCCATAGTGCCCGTCTTTTCTGTGAGCAAATGTGTGAAAAACAAAACAAAAAATAACTCGTGTAACAGTTTATGCCAGTCAATTCAAATAAAAAAGGAATGACTGTAAAAAAAACAATATGTGTGCAAATACGGCAGTATTCCAAATTATAATGAAAATGTTGATAGATCACTTCCAAAACCAAAACTGTCGTTAAGTGTTTCCTGTGAAACTGACGGAAAGGCAGACAGCCAGCCAACCAAACAAACACACAGACAGACAAACACACAGACAGACAAACACACAGACAGGCAGACATACAGACAGGCGGGCAGGCCCAGACACCCAGACACACATAATACACAAAATCACACCATCATCATTCCATAACACACACACACACAAACACACATACACACACGTACACACACACACACACACACACAAACAAACGCACACACACACAAGCACACACACATACACACACACAAACAAACAAACAATAACAAGCCAAGAGCTTCACCCAAACTTTCTAGTCAGTCTGGAAGAAGATGGGACAGGATAAACGGAAAAACAAGATGGAAGAAACAGAAGACAGACCCCCCCCCCCTTCCCCACACCCCGGGTGAACAAAAAAACAGTGAATTTTTCCCCTTACCCTGCCAACAATCACACAGTTCTCTCCCCGGACACCCCCCCCCACCACCACCACCACCACTACAACCACCACCACCACCACCACCACCAGCCTGTTAAAGGGACACCACTTCCATAGTCTCGACAGCAGGCAATTGTGGCCTCAAGTGCGGGAGTTATACCCCCTCTTCAGCCGGCTGGGGGCGTTGCGAGAAGAGCTGCACGCGAGACAGGAAGATGTGGAGTGTAGCCTCCAAGATGGCGGCGGAGGAGGGAAATGCAGAGTGGGGGGGGGGGCTGGCTGACACAGCGTCTGGCTGGAGGAGATGGATCAGTGTTCTTACCCACAGTCTGAGGGCACCAGGGCTCACAGTTTCTTTTTTCTTTCTTTTTTTATTTTTTTACTTGTTTTATTTTATTTATTTATTATTTTATTTTATTTATTTATTTATTTTATATCGAGGATAATGGAAGAAGGCTCTTGTGCTTTTTTTAAACATAAAGTCCCCGTGTGTATGCAGTTTTGTCAACCTTGTCATCTGTTCCCACCGGCACAGAATGGCCTACCCTTTCGAAAAGCGGAACAGGATTTAACGTGTGTGCAAATTTTTTTGCGTCAGTTCGCACACGGACCTCGGTTTTAGCCTCATCCGAAGGACTTCTGGGGAGAGTGGAGTCAGCACTGATGTTAACTCCAGGGGAAAAAATCCCCTCGAATCGAACTCGGGTTGTCAAATTGCCAGCGCAATGTTCTGACCACTAGGTTATTCCGTCCCCCTACTTGTCAAAATGAGTAGCAGGGAGGGGGGGGGGGGGGGGGGGGGCAATGGCGTCAGCGATTTGCTGTTAGATTTTAACTTGGTACATTTTGGGTGTATGTATCTGGAGTTTTAAAGGCCAGATTTTAATTTGGTACACATTGGGTGTATGTACGTTGAGTTTTAAGTGCCAGATTCTAACTTGGACACATTGGGTGTACCTTGAGTTTTAAGGGCCAGATTTTAACTTGGACACATTGGGTGTACATTGAGTTTTAAGGGCCAGACTTTAACTTGGACACATTGGGTGTACCTTGAGTTTTAAGGGGTTGATTTGAACTTGATGCACATTGGGTGTACTTAGAGGTTTAAGATGTCACATTTTTATTCTGCTGTGGAAAACTCTCTACTGTTAAAGAAAATTGTGAACATGTATTAAAGTTTTCTTTTCTTATTTTTTTCATTTTGATTTCTGGCAAATTTTGAGCTCCTTATTATATTTGACTTATCAAATTACGGAGTATTCTTATGAGAATAAAGAGCCCTGAAAATTTTAAAAGATTAAAGGTGTTCCCATAACCTAGGTGGTCGTTGAGGAGCGATGTGTCAGAGACCTCATTTCTCCAGAGGCCAGCATATTGAGGGTGGCGCCCATTTCCTTTCCCCTTACTGCTTTACATTCCCTGTTCCTAAGGAGTAAAAACTGTCAGTTTGTGTCTCATCACAAGGTCTTCTCAGGGAAGTGGAGTCAATACCAATGTCGACTTGATGTGAAAAATCACCCTTCAAACAGACGCCTCAGAGGAGACTCAAACCCAAGCCCTTAGTTACCGTCTGATCATAAAAATGATGTTCTAAGCCACTGGGCTATATATCCAGGCCGCCTCACTTTATACACTAGTTCTTATCTTCATTTTCAGCCATTGTTCAATCCTTAATTTCATTCTGCCCTATTTGACATTGTCCACAAACAGATAAACAAACACAAACCACGCTAAAGCATCAGGCAAACAAACAAAGAAACACAACCACACTTAAACAATCAGAAAAACAAATAAACAAACAAAACCACACTCAAATAATCATACAATCATACAAACAAACAAACACACAAACACAACCACACTCAAACAATCATACAAACAAACACACAAACACAAACCACACTCAAACAATCAGACAGACAAAGCAAAAACCAGCAGAAAAGTAAATACCAAATGTGGAATTAAAGCTGGGATGAAGCGCTCAGCACTCAATGACCGCTGGGGAAAGATTTAGCTCTTTCCTGTCTTTCTTTCCCGCAGTCCTCTGTCTGTCTGTCTGTCCGCTTTCCGTCCGTCTGTTCGTCTGTCCGTCTGTCCGTCTGTCCTTCTGTTTGTCTATTAGTGTTCTTTAGTTCACGTCCTTCCACTAAATAGTGATACTAGACAGGTATGTGTGTGTGTGTGTGTGTGTGTGTGTGTGTGTGTGTGTGTGTGTGTGTGTGTGTGTGTGTGTGTGTGTGTGTGTGTGTGTGTGGTATGGTGTGCTGTGCTGTGCTGTGCTGTGCTGTGTGTTTGTGTGTGTGTGTGTGTGTACCTACACGCGAGCGCGCGCGCGCGTGTGTGTGTGTCTGTCTGTCCGTCTGTCTGTTTATTTGTCTGTCTGTATGTCTATCTGTCCTTCTCTCTTTCTTTCTTTGTTTGCCTGTGAGGTAGTCTGTCTATCTGTCCCCTTTTCTTCAGTATCTGTTTTTCTGAAGGATTGCATATCTGCATTTTCTTATCTTTTTCTCTGTTTAAATGTCTCACTGTCTAGATCTGTCTGCCTGCCTGTCTGTCTGTCCGCTTGTCTGTCTGTCTGTCTGCCTGTCTGTCTGTCTGTCTGTCTGTCTGTCTGTCTGCCTGCTATCTATCTGTCTGTCTGTCTGTCTGTCTGTATGTCTATCTGTCTGTATGTCTGTCTGTCTATCCGTACGTCCGTCAGTCTGCGTACTGTGTCCTTCCTAACCTCATCTGGTGCATGTCTCCTCATCTTTGTCTCCTGGCAAGTGACTCTTTCTACCTTTCTATTTCTTCTTCTCATCTATTTCTCTGTTTATCTATTTCACTGTCTTTCTCTAAGTCTGTAAAACATAACAACATAATGATTATAGACACCTTGTAACATGCAGTCCTGGCATATTCCTATTTAGCCCCTGTCTGTCTGTCTGTCTGTGCTGTCTGTCTGTCTGTCTGTCTGTCTGTCTGTCTGTCTGTCTGTCTGTCTGCTGTCTTCTCTTCTCTCTCTCTCTCTCTCTCTCTCTCTCTCTCTTCTCTCTCTCTCTCTCCTCTCTCTCTCTCTCTCTCTCCTCTCTCTCTCGTAAGATGCGTAGTTGTACATAATAAACAATTTATTCCGAATATAATCATTGTACATATTCTGATCTCCATGTTGTCAGGATGATATGATGGCTATTCACTTATTGTTCTAGAAATGTTAGGAAGTGATCGAAAGGTATCCTTTTGAAACGGCGATAACTGTTAAAAAAAGTGGCATTCAACGTAAACAGACTGCATATGTATTTTCATCCATTCATTGGAAGAATTGTATCTATGATTACTAATATCGACAATAATTGGTGGTTTAATTCATTTTGATGTGTATTACACACAATTATTATAAATGTTAGTTATTGATGTTTTCTTACATGTTTATTATACTGTCACAAGGGAATGCAGGTGAAAAATGATTGGAGTTTACTCTGTTGCACATTTTGATGTCTCTTGTTATGAAAAGTGTCATTTTCCTTCTTTTGTATTGTATTATGGTCCAATGGCCGATGTACATTAAACAAGTTCCGAGTTCCGAGTTCTCTCTCTCTCTGTCTGTGTCTGTGTCTTGTCTCGAGGTCTCTCTCTCTCTCCTGTTCTCTGTCTCTGTCTCTGTCTCTCTCTCTCTCTCTCTCTCCTCTCTCTCTCTCTCTCTCTGTCTCTCGTCTCTCTCTCTCTCTCTCTCTCTCTCTCTCTCCTCTCTCCTCTCTCTCTCTCTCTCTCAGTCTGTACGGAGAAGAAGCCAGAAGACAGTTATGCAAACGCATGAATACAGATATTCCTCCCTGATTCGTCTCGGACACAGCAGAAAAAAGGAAGGGATAACATGGTCGTCGACATTACGGATGCTGGGCTTGGGTTCTTGTTCTTGTTCTTCTTCTGTTCTTGTTCTTGTTCTTGTTCTTGTTGTTCTTCTTCTTCTTCGTATTATTTGTCTTCGTTGCATTCTTCTTCTTCGCAATTCTTCTTCTTCTTCTTCGCAATTCTTCTTCTTCCTCGCAATTTTTCTTCTTCTTCTTCTTCTTCTTCTTTTCTTCTTCTTTTCTTCTTCTTCTTCTTCTCTTCGCAATTCTTCTTCTTCTTCTTCTTCTTCTTCGTCATTCTTCTTCTTCTTCTTCTTCTTCTTCGCAATTTCTTCGCATTCTTGCATTCTTCTTCGCATTCTTCTTCTTCCTTCGCAATCTTCTTCTTCTTCTTCGCATTCTTCTTCTTCTCGCAATTTTTCTTCTTCTTCTTCTTCTTCTCTTCTATTTTCTTCGTTCATTCTTCTTCTTCTTCGCAATTCTTCTTCTTCTTCTTCGCAATTCTTCTTCTTCTCGCAATTCTTCTTCTCTTCTTCGCAATTCTTCTTCCATTCTTCTTCTTCTTCTCTCTTCTTTCTTCTTCTTCCAATTCTTCTTCTTCCTCGCAATTTCTTCTTCTTCTTCTTCTTCTTCTTCTTCTTCTTCTTCTTCGCATATCTTTCTTCTTGCTTTCTTCTTCTTCTTCTTCTTCGCAATTCTTCTTCGTTCTTCTTCGCATTCTTCTTCTTCTTCGAATTCTCTTCTTCTTCTTCTTCTTCTTGCTTCTTCTTCTTCTTCTCTTCGTATTATTTGTCTTCGTTCATTCTTCTTCTTCTTCGCAATTCTTCTTCTTCTTCTTCGCAATTCTTCTTCTTCCTCGCAATTTTCTTCTTCTTCTTCTTCTTCTTCTTCTTCTTCTTCTTCTTCTTCTTCCTTCATTCAATACTTTTTACTTCTTCTTCTTCTCTATATCATCTTCTTCTTTTGCTTTTCTTCGCTTCTTTTTTCAATCTTTTTTGCTTTTGTTTTGTTGTCGCGCACGGTCTGTGTTCTTGTTCTTGTTTTGTTTGTTGTTGTGTCT
>CM060328.1:1255394-1262894 GCA_030674155.1 Stramonita haemastoma | reverse complement strand
CCAACGTCTGGCTGTTTGGTGTGTATGTGTGTGTGTGTGTGTGTGGGGGGGGGGGTCTGTACCATATGGTCAGGCCACATGGATATATAGTTTTTAGCAGTTTATTGAAATGGGTGGGGGGTGGGGTTATACTTTGTGGGGGTTTTTTGTTTTGTTTTAGGGATTTTTGTTTCGGAGGGGGGGGGGAGCGAAAAGGGAGTGGGGGTTGTTCCTGGTTTAGAGCTCCAAGGTTCACTTGTAGAGAGATTTTGCATGTGCGACCGCTTTTATCCCACCATGAAGATAACCGCATTGGGACTTTGTGGGTGTTCTTTGGTTTATATTGGGTTTTATCCACGCTTTTAATCCAGATCTAAAAACGACATTGAAGAACATGACCTACATGGTGACAGCAAAGAAGTAGTGTATACTGCGCTGAAGTTTAGCCTTAATATTCACAGCCCTCCCCTTCACCTATCCCGTAGTCTTGTAGACAGTGGAGACACCACTGAAGATTTTTGCAACCAGCTTCCTCTACTCCCCAGGCGCAGTCCTCTGCTTTCTGCAGCAAATCATCTGCCCATTGTTTCCTCTGACTGAGACACAGAAGAGGACAGACAGAGAAAACGATTGATATTCCTATGGCGGCTAATGATGAACCTGTAATGAGCAACGTAGAAGAAGGGGAACAGAAACATGTAAAGAGAATGATAGCAGCACTGATCACCATTCACAGATAATGAAATGACGGCGTATACCTACCCAAAAGACACCTCTGAAGAGCGTCCGGTTCCCATTTTGGGTGAAACTATAAACCGAGGCCCTAAGTGCGAACGCCCGCAGAGCATCTTGCGCACACGTTAAAACCCCGTTCCGCCTTTTGGAAGAGCAGGCCATTGTGTGACGGTAGGAGCAGATGACAATTTTTTTTTTAAAAGCATGCACACAGGTGTCGTGTTTAGACACCATCCCTGAGGAAAAATCGGGGAGTTGGAGTCCCCAGGGAGGATCGGGGCTGTATAGATAATTATGAAAAAAAAAAAATGTAGGCACTGCACTAGTGGCAACGCACTCTCATCGGGAGAGCAGCCAGAATTTCACGCGGAGAAATCTACTGTGACATAAACTGGTATAATATACATAAAAAAAGTAAAATAAGGAATGGCCCAGGGAGAAGTTGAGCGCAGTGTGTGTTCACAACTCCTCAAGGAGTCACGACAGAAGTCACTATGACAACCCAAACCTCCCTGGGCGGGTTCTTCATGCAAATGAGTCAGTCTGGAACTGTCTTGCAGTGCTGCTTCCTAGGCCTTGTGAGAAAACACAGACATGAGACACATAACGCGTTGAGTTTGGTGTTACTGTATGAAGTACGTCTGCTCATAAAAAATCCTAGAGAAAATAGAGGGGGGAGGTTGAACTGCGTGGCATAAGGACAACAAAACACGTATGTCAGAGACAGATAAAGCAGCTAAACAAACAAGCAAACAAATAAACAAACACTCCCCCTCAAAGAAAACCAAAAGAACAAAAAAGCCGACAAAAAACATACATTACACTAAAGGGTTCTTTGTTTTCATGTGGAAAAGTGCATAAGCCTGATTTAGTGCAAGCACAAACACAGGTTCAGTGACCTCTCTCTCTCTCTCTCTCTCTCTCTCTCTCTCTCTCTCTCTCTCTCTCTCTCTCTCTCTCTCTCTCTCTCTCTCACTCACTCACTCATACACACACACACACGCGCACACACACGCGCACACACACATGTAACCCCATTCCTGCACTCGTGAAGGGCGGAGAAATTAAATAGCTAACAGACTGGCAAAGAAGAAAACAAAACAAAAAGCAACAAACAAATAAACCAACAAAAAAACCCCAAGTAAAAACAAGCAAAGAAAAAACCCGCCAAACTTTAATAATAGTTAGCGACATACTCATGACAAAAATTGGATCAAAAACAAGTTCCAATTGTCAAAATGCAAGCAAACATGCATTGGAAAAAAAAGCCCCCCAAAGAAAATGAATGGCTGTTTGTTACCTTCCCATTATCTTAAGTACATGGATGGATTCAACTTCCACTTCTTACAATGGAGGAGATATTTCTTTGTCTGTTTTTCTGTTGTTTGTTTTTGCATTCATGTTTGCTTTTCCCTTCATTTTCTTTCTTTTCTTTATTCGCAACATGATTTCAAACACAAGGGACACCATGGCAAAATTTCTACACGAAGATTTCTATGAAAAGAAAACTTTTCTCTGCTACAACTTTCCCTTTTCTCTTTTAAAAATTCAGTGTGTGTATATCATTATGCACATTTAACAAAGAGAGAGAGAGAGAAAGAGACAGAGACAGAGACAGAGACAGAGACAGACAGACAGACAGACAGACAGACAGACAGACAGACAGACAGACAAGACACAGAGAGATCAAGGTAATCACAGACATTCCGGGGAGCCGTGAGTGTCTTCAAGTGACCACTATCAGTCCAAAGGCCCGGCTGTTCCCCTAATGGCTTTATCTAGGCTCGCTACCAGCCACCACCGCTTTCCGCTATCTTCCTCCGCCACGGAAAAGAGCTCCCCCGTCTGACCACCGATGGGCGGAAGGATACCATGTGTTCTTTTACCCCTTCTCTCTCTCTCTCTCTCTCTCTCTCTCTCTCTCTCTCTCTCTCTCTCTCTCTCTCTCTCTCTCTCTCTCTCTCTCCTCTCCAACTATCCAGTCTCCTATTGTAGGGTCGTCTGGTATCACTCGTTCATTCGTTCATTCATTCATTCGTTCATTCGTTCATTCATTCATTCGTTCTCCCTCTCTCTCTCTCTCTCTCTCTCGCTCTCTCTCCCCCCTCGCTCTCCCCCCCCCCCTCTCTCTCTCTCTCTCTTATTAATTTGCAATAATAAGGCTATTCAATACAAAAATAGATTGAAAATCGGACAATACTGTGCAAAGTTATTATAAATTGAAATGATAGACTGCAGGATGTCACAAAATGAGAAACGGCCAAGTTTATTTTCGTAACAGGTTGTCAGATTGAGGGCTTGGGTATTTTCAAAATGCATTAAAAAGCAAAAGGAATAAAAATTATTCCTTGATATTTCATTACAAGGCAGAATAAGTGTTATAGTTTTATAATCATTGACAACCTGACCCCCACCTGCTTTTAATGGCTCCTAGCGGAAAAGTGGATTAGGTGCTAAGAGACTCATTTCGTGGTGGAGCGTCACATATTATTGTTATCATTATAATCATTGTATTATCTTTAGTTCCTTTTGAGTTCATTTTGTTGTTATGAATTGTAACAATGTTGTAGCTAAATATTTTTGGGTGGACTTTTCTTGGTTGTTAAGTTGTTTATTTCATTATGTTCCTTTGTTTGCTCTTTATCTATTAACGCTTTTCTTTTTCTTCAATAATCAAAATCATTTTATTGTGACTTCTGATTTTCGTCTTCTGAATGAGTGCATTTTTATTACCTTATTATATATAGTGTCCTTATTCCTTTATGTTGTTTGGTACTGCGTATAGCTTTACTGTTTAGTATCTTTTTATCTTGGTGTTATCCCTGAAAAGGGCGGGGACTGGATGTAAAAAAGCACATGAGTGCTTATCTATTATCCTCGAATAAAAGAATTTGCCTTGCCTTGCCTTGCCTTGCCTTGCCTTGCCTTGCCTTGCCTTGCCTTGCCTTGCCTTGCCTCTCTCTCTCTCTCTCTCTCTCTCTCTCTCTCTCTCTCTCTCTCTCTCTCTCTCTCTCTCTCTCTCTCTCTCTCTCTCTCTCTCTCTATTCGAATGAGACTATAAGCAAATGTCCCGTGTGTGAACGCAGGCAGAACATCATGCGCTCATATTAAAACCCGTTCAGCTTTTCGGAAGAATAGGCCACTGTGTGCCGGTGGAAACGGATGACAAAATTGACAAAACTGCATACACACGGGGACTGGATGTAAAACAACGCATGAGTGCCTATTGCATTATCTTTGAAATAGAAGAATAAATCAATATCTCTCTTCTCTCTCTCTCTCTCTCTCTCTCTCTCTCTCTCTCTCTCTCTCTCTCTCTCTCTCCTCTCTCTCTCTCCTCTTGTCCCCGCCAGAGATGTAAACATGAGTCATCAGTCATTTGTTTTAAGTGTACAGTCAAGATCGATATTTTAGGTTTTTGATTTTCGTTTCATTTGGCTGGAGTTTGGGGTTATTTCTTCGTGGGTTTTTTGTTGTTGTGTTTCTTAGAAATTAAAACCCATATAGAAAAAGTTGTAGTGTTTTCATTAAGTTATTTATTTGTGGCTTTCTTCATTAGATTGTCTCTACTTGTTTTTTTTTGTTGTTGTTTTTTTCTAAAGAAGTTATTTCGTTCTGTGTTATCTTTTGGTTGTTGTTGTTTTCTAAGAAGTTATTTCGTCTGTGTTATCTTTTGTTGTTGGGGCTGATGCTCTTATCTTTATAACTACAGTGTGCAACTTTTTAAGAGAATTGATTGTGCGCTTGCTGTGTGTGTGTGTGTATGTGTGTGTGTGTGTGTGTGTGGTGTGTGTGTGTGTGTGTGTGTGTGTGTGCGCGCGTGCGTGCGCACGCGCCTGTGTGTATCTGTCTATATGTGTGTGTGTATGTGTTGTGTGTGTGTGTGTGTGTGTGTGTGTGTGTGTGTGTGTGTGTGTGTGTGTGTGTGTGTGTGTGTGTGTGTGTGTGTACGGTTCATGAGACAATTCGACTCCTGTCATAAACACAGTCGACCAAGAATTTTGTTGATACTAAAATATTTTGAATATTACTGTTATTTCTCCCCCCCCCCCCCCCCAACGGATTTTCTCTGTGTCAAACACACATACAAACACAAACACACACACACACAGGCATTCGCGCAAGCGTCCTTTCTACTTGGTGTGTGTGTGTGTGTGTGTGTGTGTGTGTGTGTGTGTGTGTGTGTGTGTGTGTGTGTGTGTGTGTGTGTGGTGTGTGTGTTAGAGAGAGAGAGAGAGAGAGAAGAGAGAAGAGAGACAGAGAGAAGAGAGAGAGAAGACAGACAGACAGACAGACAGACAGACAGACAGATAGAGAGTTAAGATGTCGGACAAATTAGTTTCCATTGATCTACAAGAAATGAGAACTGAAGACGAAATGTTCATCAGTATTGAGAAAAACACAATCAATTCTGTTCACGTTGTTTAATTCACTGCTGACTGTAAATCTTGAGGGAAAGACGAGTAAGAAGAGAAATACAAAGAAGATGACCCCCCCCCCCCCACCGAAAAAAGCTAACTATAAAAATACTGACAATAACAACTAAAAATATAAAAGGAGGAAGAACAGAACAACGTAAAGGAAAAGTACAGAGGAAGGGGGAGGAAAGAAAAGAAAAAAGAAGAAGAAGAAGAAGAAGAAGAAGAAGAAGAAGAAGAAGAAGAAGAAGAAGAAGAAGAAGAAGAAGAAACAACAACAAAAACAACAACAAGAATTGAAATAGCAGCCGTGTAACTTCAGGACAAATAGAATAAACAACCCACCATGCTATCCACACCACCACTGCAAGCCTGTCTTACGTAAAAAACAACAACAACAAAACAAACACAAACCAAAAAAAAAAAAAAACCACCAATGACGCAATCGGAAGCAGAAGCAAACAACGTCATCTTTGTGTAAGAAGTGACTGATAGACATCAGGCCTTTTCCTTCCCGTCTCTCCTGGGGATTTACCGTGTGGGGATCTGTGCATTCCCGTGGGGACAGGGAGAAAGGGGATCTGGGGGCCAGTTATGGGAGACTGCTGCGGGAATCAGCTGGCTTCAGGCAGAATATTTCTCCTATCTTCTGTGCTTTAGGGGACTGAGTTACGAGCATGTCTGATTCATACATAAATGTACACAACACACACACACACACACACACACACACACAACACACACAGACATACACACACACTCGTCATACTCATACATAAAAGTACACACACACACCACACACACGCATGCACGACCACCCACACGCACGCACGCACGCACGCACGCACCACCACACACACACACACACCACACACACACACACACACACACACACAGCTGACAGCGCGCAATCTAAGCACCATAAAAAAATCAGTTAAACAGCTTACATGTTACAATTATTCTCTGAGCACCAGAATAAGAGTGGCAGAAAATGTTCTACAATGCTGAGAAAGGAAAAGCACAATAATTAATTTCGATAAGTGGGTTTAAATCATTGTTGATATCAATGCGAGAGAAAAAGAAGATAATTAAAGAAGAGAATGCAAGAAAGAACGGAGAAGAGGAAGAAGAAGAAGAAGAAAGAGAAGAAGAAGAAGAAGAAGAAGAGAGAAGAGAAGAAGAATGAAGAAGAAATGAAGAAGAAGAAGAAGAAGAAAGAGAAGAAGAAGAAAGAAGAAGAAGAAGAAGAAGAAGAAGAAGAAGAAGAAGAAGAAGAAGAAGAAGAAGAAGAAGAAGAAGAAGAAGAAGAAAGAAGAAGGAAAAGAAGAAGAAGGAAGAAGAAGAAGAAGGAAAAAGAAGAATGCAAGAGGAAGAAGAAGAAGGAGAGAGAGAAGGAAGAGAAGGAAGAAGAAGAAGAAGAAGAAGAAGAAGAAATGAAGAAGATAAAAATGCAAAGAAGAAGAAGAAGAGAAGAAGAAGAAAGAAGAAATGGAAGAAGAAGATGCAAAGAAGAATGCAAAGAAGAAAAGAAGAAGAAGAAGAGAAGAAGAAGAAAGAAGAAGAGAAGAAGATCAGAATGCAAGAAGAAAATCAGAATACGAAGAAGAAAGAAGAAGAAGAAGAAGAAGAAGAAGAAGAAGAAGAAGAAGAAGAAGAAAGAAGAAGAAGAAGAAGAACAACAACAACAACAACAACAACAACAACAACAACACTCAACACCAACACCAGAACATAGACAACAGCAAGAAGAATCCACTACATTCTGACAATCTCGCAGGCGTTTCCAGGTATGCTGTCCTGACGTAAAGCGAGTTCCATGTCAGCTCGAGCATAAAGAGCACTCTTCAAAAGTCCCAGCGTAGACGGAAGCCTCCCCACTGTGGTACCTTACACACAGATCCTGTTTTCTTCATTTCAGCTATCAGTTTCTTACTCGTGTAAAGTTGTTTTGTCATTTATTTGAAAAGGTTTGGTTGATTTGATTTGTTTGCATCAATTCTGAGGGTCGTTTTTAAAGAAAGATCATGTGAGTGTACATATGCATTTTTTTTTACGTATGGGTATAATACGATAGAGTGTATTGGTTGAATATTGTTCGGAATAAAGCAGTCTTTGATTGTGTACGTAGTGTATGTGTCTATGTGACGTAGTGTGTGTGTGTGTGTGTGTGTGTGTGTAGTGTGTGTGTGTTGTGTGTGTGTGTAGTGTGTGTGTGTGTGTGTGTGTGTTGTGTGTGTGTGTGTGTGTGTGTGTGTGTGTGTGTGTGTGTGTGTGTGTGTGTGTGTGTGTGTGAGTAGTGCGTGCTCACACCGGCTTTCAAACTCGTGTGGTTGTTATCGTCCTTTATTTTCGAAAAAAGAAAAAAATC
>CM060328.1:1247894-1250394 GCA_030674155.1 Stramonita haemastoma | reverse complement strand
AGAGAGAGAGAGAGAGGGAGAGAGAGAGAGAGAGAGAGAGAGAGAGAGAGAGAGAGAGAGAGAGAGAGAGAGAGAGAGAGAGAGAGAGAGAGAGAGAGAGAGAGAGAGAGAGAGAGAGGAGAGAGAGAGAGAGACAGACAGACAGACAGACAGACAGACAGACAGACAGACAGACAGACAGAAGAGGCAGACAGATGAACAGACAGATGAATAGTCGAACAGACAGATAGAGACAGAGAGTTGGGCAAACAAACGCAGAGAGAGAGATAGACCGACAGATGGACAGATGGACAGATAGTCGAACAGATAGAGACAGAGAGTTAGGCAGACGGACACAGACAGAGACAAAATTAATAGTAGGGCAGACCTACAGACAGGAACAGGCAGATCGACACACATAATAGCAGACAGACATACAGACAGACAATGATGCTAACTGATGATACATTGACATGAATACAGTAATAATGAAAACTCACCAGTTCAACGATGATAGTGCTGATGATGATGACTAGCAATGAAGATGCGCATGCTGATAATAATGACAACAATGATAACGCCGATAATTCCTTTCTTTTATTCTTTTCTTCTTAGTTTTTCGAGGATGATGGAATAAGTACTCATGTGCTTTTGTACATCCAGTCCCCTTTGTGTATGAAGTTTTGTACATTTTGCCATCCGTTTCCACAACGCACAATGGCATACCCTTCCTAAAAGCGGACGGGTTTTCACGATTATGAGACCGATACCAACAGTAAATAATATTAATGCATGTTTTTATGGGGACGGGATAGCTCAGTGGTCAGAGCACTCCCTTTCCCCCAGCCAAGGTTAAGCAGCATCGAGCGTGGTTTACCAGTTGGATGGGTGACCGTCTGTGTGCCTTGGCTTCAGTACAGTCCCCAAGTTCACCCAGCTGTAAATGGGTTACTGCCCTCTTTAGGGTCAGGGAAAAGTAAAGCATCAAGGGAGGGGAGATGGACACTACCCTCAATATGCTGGCCCCTAGAAAAACTCAGGTCTGTGATGCCTCGCTCCTCTACGACAGCATAGATTGTGGGACATCTTTACCTTTACATTTTTATGTTTTTATTGTCAAGAAGGAACACAAATAACTTCACTACACAGATGTGCCGTTGTGCCAGACAGAACTCAAGATTTTTGTTAAAGACATATTTTCCTAGGGACTAAATTGAAGGGGGGGAAGCAACAACAACCCCGCTACCTGTCACTGGGTTTGTTTCTTCTGTTTTTGATGTCTCTCTTCCTTTCAAAGCCGAGGAACGATTCAGTGTGTGTGTGTGTGTGTGTGTGTGTGTGTGTGTGTGTGTGTGTGTGTGTGTGTGTGTGTGTGTGTGTGTGTGTGTGTGTGTGTGTGTGTGTGTGTGTGTGTTGTGTGTGTGATTCAGATTCAGATTCAGATTCAGATTCAGAATATTTATTGCCATTTAAGTCATGCAGACCTATTTGACACAACAAAACAAACAAACATCAGTTTTAATTATCTTTCTGCCCAAATGATGTCCACTAAAAACATGTTGCATTCTACTTTTCTTTGTCTCGTTTCTCCATACATTCATACACATATCTAATGATATCTGCTTGATAGATATCAACTGTGATTATGTCGCTTAACTTATCTATACATTGTTTACATTCTTTGTCTCTTGTTTTAATCTTTAGTAACAAATTGTTTCTAAGTTCATTATATAAGACACATTCATCAAGTAAATGTGTGGTGTGTGTGTGTGTGTGTGTGTGTGTGTGTGTGTGTGTGTGTGTGTGTGTGTGTGTGTGTGTGTGTGTGTGTGTGTGTGTGTGTGTGTGTGTGTGTGTGTGTGTGTGTGTGTGGTGTGTGTGTTGGTGTTGGTGTTGGTGTTGGTGTTGGTGCTATTGATAGTGAGGGTGGTTGTAGTGATGGTGTTTTATTCAATCTGTTCTATCATTTCGAAAATAATGCGGTAAGCACTTGTGTACTTGTTTTTTTACACATCCAGTCCCTGAGTGCATGTGGTTTTGTTAGTTTTGTTATATGCTTCCCTCGGCTCAAACGGTCTACATTTCCGTAAGGTATAAGAGGTTGTAACGTGTAAGATGTTCTGCGTGTGCTCGCACATAAAACCTCGGTTTTTAGTCTCATCCGAAGGACTCTGTGTGTGTGTGCATGTGTGTGTGTGTTTGCACGTGCGTGCATGCGTGCGTGCGTGCGTGCATCTGGTGGGTTACAGAAAGACAAACATACCTAGCATGCATCGGGTACACAAAATGAGCTACAATTGAATCACAGTGTCAGCTGAGGCCAGTCAACGGACAGACCTACTGCAGAGTTATAAGCACAGGAAAAGACCAAGCATTACACATCCCACACTGTATCGGAGAGAAGAGAAGAGAAAAGAAGAGGAGAGAAGAGAAGAGAAGAGAAAAGAAAAGAAGAGAAGAGAAGAGAAGAGGAGAGAAGAGAAGAGAAAAGAAGAGAAGGAAAGAGGAGAAGAGAGAACAA
>CM060328.1:1232894-1242894 GCA_030674155.1 Stramonita haemastoma | reverse complement strand
ATATGTTTGCTGTCCCCAGCTCTGGATAAACACAGCAGAAAGTAGAGGGGCTACAGTACTTTATCTTCCTTTAACATCACTGCCGTTTAAGGTCACAACTCGGATAAGATCAATGAAGTTGTTGGTCCCGGCCAAACGCCTTCTTTGTACCATTTAGAATTCCTCGCTTTGCTCACCTCGGATAAGGGAAAACCTTGGATTACGTCACCCCTGTTTTGGTTCCAAATGGAGAAGAGTACAGCTTAAGATTAAACCCATGTGGTTAGAGAGAGAGAGAGAGAGAGAGAGAGAGAGAGAGAGAGACAGAGACAGAGACAGAGACAGAGACGACAGAAGACAGACAGAGAGAAAGACAGAGAGAGACATAGAGAGACAGAGAGGACAGAGACAGGGAGACAGAGCAGAGAGAGAGTCAGACAGACAGACAGACAGACAGAGAAAAAGAGAGAGAGAGAGAGGAGAGAGAGAGAGAGAGAGAGAGAGAGAGAGAGGAGAGAGAGAGAGAGAGAGAGGAGAGAGAGAGAGAGAGAGAGGAGAGGGAGAGAGAGAGAGATGAGAGAGGAGAGAGAGAGAGAGAGAGATTATGATTTGATTTATTCTTTTATATCGAGGATAATGGAATAAGCAACCTTGTGCTTTTCTACATCCAGTCCCCGTGTGTATGCAGTTTTGTAAATGTATCTGTTCCTACCGGCACACGATGGCCTACTCTTACGAAAGCGGAAAGGATTTAACGTATGCGCAAGATATTCTGCGTGTGTTCGCACACGGCGCCTCGGTTTAAAGTCTCATCCGAAGGACTTTTGGGGAGAGTGGAGTCAGCACTGATATTAACTCCAGGAGAAAAAATCTCCTCGACCGGACTTGAACCGGGTCGTCAAATTGCCAGCGCAATGTTCTGACCACTAGGCTATCGCCCTCCCCCCCCCCCAGAGAGAGAGAGGAGAGAGAGGAGAGGAAGAGGAGAGAGATGAGAGAGAGAGAGAGAGAGAGGAGAGAGAGAGAGAGAGAGAGAGAGAGAGAGAAGGAGAGAGAGAGAGAGAGAGATGGGGAGACTGCAGATAAATGGACAGACAGAGGGACATACAGAAAAATAGATAGATGAACAGGTAAACAGCAAACAGAAAAATAGAGAGACATAGAGACAAAAACAGGATAGAAGAGATCAGAAACGTCACCAAAAACAGCATGCAAATTCACTGCGGGATTTTTTTTGCGTTTTTTTTTTTTTTTTGGGGGGGGGGATGGAGGGGGCGATTCTTTTCTCTCATTTTTTTCCTTTATTTTTTAACCTTGCCGTCTGAACTGTGAGCACTTTTGCTTTCCGCGGGAAAAGTGTTCATGTATATGTGGACTGGGGGGTGCAGGGCAGTTTGCAAGGTGTCATTTCACACAGCCCCCTAGCTGCAGTGCAGACCACAGGCACTGCTGGGGAGGGGAAAAAGAAAGACCTCTGAAGACTTGACATTCAACACACTGGTCGGTGAAGACTGAAGAAGCGGTACGTGTCAGTATTTTTCTTTATCACTGTCATTAAGACTTTATATCTTTATTGTAACTAAGAGTAACAGTTAGACCAGTAGATATAAGCTGAGAGGTTTTTAAAAAAAAAAAACAGAATCTGGCTCTAGATATATTCTTGGATCATCAAAAGTCAGATTGTAAACTGAATGGTACCTCACTAGGCCTGACGACACCTAAGTTTTGCCGTGGGTCCAATATTGAATAAGTAAATGGGTTTTTTTCTTACATTGACAGTCTCCTCTTTTTTACGTCTTTGATTTTCCCGATTTTCTTAACTATTAAAAGAAGGGGTGGGGTGGGGGAAATAAATTACTCAAATTCAAAACAAAATATTTTCGAAGTTTGCATTGCTATCTATTTGATTTGTTAAGACTTGGTGCAGATTTGAGTGCTGGGACAAGGATTGCAAAGGTGGGCTTCTCATCCAGTCCCCGTGTGCATGCAGGTTTATAAATTCTGTTCCTCTTGCCAACAATGGCCTATCACGAAACGTGGAAACGGTTTTCACGTGAGCACAAAGAGGTTCTGCGTGCGCTGCACAGGGGACTGGAGTTTGTTTCATACAAAGAACTTTCGGGATAAGCACAATATGTCGGTTCCACAGCTGTATATGCCCATGTGGCAATTAAACCTTTTTTTTAGGGGGGGGGGTAATCTACTTTGAAGGTTATTTTACTTTTGTGCAACTTGGGATGGTAAATCAAGCACAACGACTGGCGTCCTCAGCACAGCCTGGTTTTATGGGCATAAAGGAAAGAATTTAATCATTAAAATAATTTTACATTTAATTTATTTTCGAATTGACGGTGTGGGATATTTGAGGGAATAAGGTCGTGTTGGTTTTGAACTTCAAGTAAATGTTACTACTAGAGCCACATAAACTGAATTGACAGCCGGCAGCCATGATATGGCTTACGTGGTCAGTAGGGGTTAAAAAAACATAAAATGAAAATAAAGCTGGAAATCAGTGCCAGAGAACTGAAGACACTATCATGCGCTTTGTTTTAGGCCGGCCAAAATCCAGCAGACACAAAGCTGCCATCCTGATGATGCCCATGGCAGAAGATGACGCCGATACAAAGCCGCCATCCTGATGATGCCCATGGCAGGGAACGTGCAGATCCTGGCAACTCACGCTGACATCCTTGTTCTTCCGTCCTCTACAAGATGAACTGGTAAGAGAATTTTCTATCAATTTAAGTGCATTACATCTTCTAAACCTTCGTTATTTATAAACTGTCCTCGGCTACAGCTCCGAGGTTTGCCGATGATGAGATTTGTGTGTATGCCACTGTTGTTTACCCACCATGATTGTAGCGGTATTCTGACTTCATGGATGAGAATTATCTAAACATGACACCAGAGTAGTTGGGTTTTAATTTGTATATTCTCCCGTACCTGGGTATGCCGGGGGGCCTGTCAGTATAAAATTTCAATAGCATCCTACCTTCGGGGAAATTGTGCTGGGATTTCCCTCTTTTCTATTACTCTCATTGTGTCTACCTTGTTCCGTTTTTGTTTTACCTGTCACTGTCTTTTTCTGCCTCCTTGGTCCGTTCTCCTGCCTTATTTTCCAAGAAAGACTTAAACGATAGCAAATCTCTCCTATTCCGAAGTCAGATGCGCTGGGCCTGACTTGTTAGGCCCTTTACGGCAGCACAACGCATTTTCGCTCATATGGCAGACAACAGGTACTGTCTGAGCTTTTAAAGAATTTTGTTCCCATGCACTCATACCCGAACGAATAGCCTAATCTTTCAAAAAGCTAAACAGGCTCCAATGTGCACACAATTGCTCTGTGGGTGTTTGCACAAGTATCTTCGGTTTATAATCTCATGCGAAGAACTTTTGGAAGATTGAGGTCAGTACCGATGCTAACTCCACGGGGAAAAGATCCTTTGAACAGGTGTCTCCGTAATGGCTCAAACTCGGGCTTGGCCCTGAAACGTAAAACCGCTAGCGCAATGCTCTAACCAGAGAGCCCCCCCCCCCCCCTAGCCCCACACGTTATCCAACTAATTTGCATTCAGTGGTGATTTGAGTCTCTGCCGGTTACCTAAGAATAAGAGAAAAGCATCTCAATGTTGTCTATGGGTTATATAGGTGAGCTTACCGTGCTTAGAACCCAAACCTCTTAAGTAAACTATTCACTTGTTGGTAACAAGAGACACAACGCACACGCACGCACGCACGCGTGCGCACACACACACACACACGTACACGCGCGCGCGCGGGGGCGCCCGCGCATACACTACTCTCTCTCCTGCCTGCGTGTCTGCCTGTCTACCTGCTGTCTGTCTGCTGTCTGTCTCTGTCTCTTTGTCTCTCTTTCAGTCTCTCTGTCTCTGTCTCTCTCTGTCTCTGTGTCTCTCTCTCTCTTGCTCTCCCTCTTTCTCTCTCCCTCCTTCCCCTCCCTCCCTCCCCCCCTCTCTCTTCTCTCTCTCTTCTCTCTCTCTCTCTCTCTCTCTCTCTCTCCTCTCTTCTCTCTCTCTTCTCTCTCTCTTTCTCTCTCTCTCTCTCTCTCTCTCTCTCTCTCTTCAATATTTTTCGAAGGAAAGATGTTAAGTCGGAAAACATTGATACCGTTTGAATGCTGTTAGGTAACCTATGACAGGAAAGGAAGTTGGTTGTCTTGTACATTTCAGAATTCTGTATTTTACAGTATTTATGTGATTTTCCCTTATTTCTCAGCTAATGCTCCCAGGTTGGCTAATGGTGAGATTTTTGCATAAACGACTGTTCTTGATAACCATTCAGATAGCTGCGTTCCCACTTTGAGGATGAAGTCTAAACACATCAGTGTAAGATTTTTTTGCAGATGTTTCTGTAGTTCTTACCGGCACAAAAGGACCTACTCTTCCAAATTGTGAAATGGGTTTTGACGTGTTCACAAAATGTTCAAGTTGTGTTCACAAAATAATGGGACTTTGGTTTATGGTCGACAGCAGATTAAGGGAGCAACACTTTAACAAATAGGCCACTCCCATCCACTATTGTAGTCCTTCTTGTGTGTAAAAGGGTTAGTATAGACTATATACTGATAGCTGTGTTCAGTCTTGTCACCAGACCTTCGCCGGTGATAGTGACCCTTCTCACCAGAGGTCACGGAGACGCCATCGCCACGATGTTGGAGCACATGACCCTGAACTTGTCCAAGATCCCCATGACTAAAGTAGGCAAATGTCAGATCTATGGGGGAGAAGGGTTTAGAATAGGGGAAAGGAGAAAGTGCTACATCAAATCCCTGAAGGGCAGACTAGTGCACAGCCTGGTTCCGTTGCCCGGGAATCTAGGACATAGTCATCCGTCCTCAGCTTCCACAGTAGCTAGGAGTTTGGGGGCTTTGGTATCAGAGTGGCGTTTATATGACCTCCCATCTCTGCAACACTTCAGGGAGCAAAGGCGATGAGAGCAGGAGGGGCTGTGGTCCTTGTGGACATCCGTTAGTCGATATAGAGCCGACAGTAGACAGAGGTAGGGTTGCAGAGGATCCGAACATGCAACCCCTGTCTTGCACACTTTCCTGGCGTGTCTGTACAGAGTATGATCTGTCAACGAGTGTGTGCTCAATTCCGCAAAAGTCACCCAGTCCTTCCTAGTTTCTGAGCTCGAATCAAACTTTGTCCCGGAAGTTCTCTGCAAGGCTCACTGACCACAGGGTTGAGTACTGCCGTCAGTATCTGATCAACCTTTTCCGCAGTGGTCACACAAAGGGAGCCCACCTAGAGTGGCGTGGAACAAAGATGTGGGTGTCCTAAAACGACACAGCCTGCCTACCCTCGCATACCGTGCTCACGAGGGGAAGGGACACCTCACGCCCCCAAACATTTTCTTAAAGCACTTCCCAGACCTTCTGGGTCACTCCATTCTTGCTCTGAATTCTCAGAAGTCTGGCATAGGTGTCGACGATTGTCATGGGGATCGAATCACAGTTCTGGGCGTGTGTCTTTCGTCGTGGCAGCAGACCGTATCCAGACAACAACCATGGTGGCTGCAGAAAGTGTCCATATCAAGAACTCATAAGCGTAAGTATTATTGTTTCGTTCCTTGGATAGAGCTCTGAGGTAAACCAATGGTGAGATTGTGTGTAGGCAAGCCCTTTGCAATCCATCTAGCTGCATCTCGACTTTGGAATGTCTAAAGACAGCATAATGCATGCGTTATTTTTTGTTTGAAGAGTATCTATTTTGGCACGCGATGGCCTACTCTGCCAAAAGGCTAAATGGGTTTTGACGTTTCCGAAGTATTTTCTGCGCGCGTTCACACATATGACCACGGTTTATAATCGCATGCAAATGACTTTCAGGGAAGTAGTCAGTACTTGTGTTAACTTCAGGGAGAAAATGCCATTGAACAGGTACCTGGGTGGTGGCTCAACCCCAGGCCGTCGGATCACAAGCACAACAGTTTAACCACCAGGCTATCGCGCCACCCGTAACCATATTCTGTCTTTTTTGTTTTTAAATGCCTCGGTGTTACTGTGAAGCTGTAGACAGATGCTGACCAGGCTTTTTTACACCATAAACAGGCGAAATTTACAGATCTTTAGGGTGCACATTTGATTATACACACTTGTCTACACAAATAAATCGAAAGCACTGGGAAGTCTGTATCTTAATATGTTGTAAAACAATGTAAGAATGTCCTCCCTTTATTCATCAAGTGCTGTTGAGACTTTTTTTTTACCTGCCTCGGTTAGAACTCCGAGGTTCGCCAATAGTGAGATTCTGTGTATGCCACCGATTTTACTCACATTAAGGCAGCAGCATTCCGACTTCGGGGATGGTGTCTAAATACCAAACCCGTGTGCTTACGGGTTTTTTTTTAGATGTCATAGTTTTACCGGCACGAAATAGTTTTTCCCTTCCAAAAGTGGGAACGGGTTTCTAACGTGTGGGCAAGAAGTTCTGCATGCTATCCCACATACGGCCTCAGTTTATAGTCTCATCCAAAGAACTTTTGGGACAGTGCGGATAGTGTTATTGCAGAGATTTGATCATGTGACCGAAGAATTCTGAACTATTGTAACAAAGAAACATGTCACCTTAGTCATCCTGCTAATGGTGGACAGGTAGTCTAGAGGTTACCTACCTGCCTAGAAAGTGAAAAGTCCAGATTCGATCCCGCTCTGCTGGAATTTTTTTCCCAGAGAAAATTGATTTATTTTAAACAGATACTGAATTGATTTGTTTGAACATGCAAACCGTCCGGATCGCTCAAGTTGCTTGTTGATGCTGTTTTCAGGAGTTCTGGCGCCAGACCAAAGTACCAAGCATCCCAGGGGTCTGGAAGCAGTTCCAGACTGCAGGTAAGGGTCAACAAGGAGGAGGAGGACAACACCCCCAGCCCCAGGTAAAGGCTGCCAACACCCAGACGTCTCTTCAAGAGATGTTTCCCCAAGAGTCAACATTTGTGCCGACTACACTCCCCGAAAAGTCCTTTAAATGACTATAAACCAAAGCCCCCTATCCCCCCCCCATTGCTCCCCCCCCCTCCCCCCTGTGCAAACGCAAAACATCTTGAGCGTACGAACCGTTTCGAAAGCATAAGCCATTGTGTTCCAGTGGGACAGAATGACATTTGAAAAAAAAGGATGCACCCAGGTGTCGTGTTTAGACATCATCCCCTAAGCTGGAATGTGGCTACCTTAATGACGGCAAAAGGTCGCATTCACAAAATTTCACCATTGGAGAACTTCAGAGCTCGAACCGAGGAACGCAACAACAAAACATCACCTGCTGGTATATCTTAAAATGTTTTCAATGAATCTTGTAAAATAGTTGTAGGAGAACTGTTGTTGTTTTTTTTCTTTACTTCTTTTTCAAAAAAAAAGTTTTTAGAACTGTTTCTACTATTATATTCTGTGGGACTGGTAAATGTTTGTTTTTTTACCCCAAGAAATCGAATGAAATGATAGTAATTATCAAGGGGCAGATACTCTTTAGAACACTATCAATGCTCTGATTTTTTTTGGACATGAAACAAATAGTTCACCGTTATTGGAAAATAGGTCCGTGTGTTCCATAGCCTATGCAGCCCTTGGGCAGCAAAAGTGTCAGACCTTGACATTTTTTTAAAATTGCAAACATGTAATGATGTAGCCATTCCTTTTGGCTGGAGTAGAAATGTGTACTGAAAAGTCCTAAGAAGGGTCCTGGGATGGTTAAGACGTTTGTTTGCCAACAAGTAAACCATGAGGTTCTGGGTTTGATTCCCAGCCTAGCTCTTTGCTCCCATTTGACGAAAAAAATATCTGAATGTCAGAGTCTTTCAGATGAGACTATAAACTGAGGCTCCGTGTGCGAGCGCGCGCAGAACATCTTGCACATACGTTAAAACCCCGTTCTGCTGTTCTTAAAAGTAGGTCGTAGTGCGCAGGTAGGAGCAGATAAACCCCTCTCCCAACATGCACACAGGTGTCGCGAGCGCGAGCGCGCGTGCACGTGTGTGTGTGTGTGTGTGTGTGTGTGTGTGTGTGTGTGTGTGTGTGTGTGTGTGTCTGTGTGTCTGTGTGTCTGTGTGTGTGTTTATCTGTCTGTCTGTCTGTCTGTCTGTCTGTCTGTCTGTCTGTGTATAAAATGGGTAGTTGTGTGGGGGAGACATTAGGTTGGAAGGAGAGGCAAGGAAAGTTAAGAAAAGGAAACTGTGTTTTGGAGGGTATGGATGCATATTTAAACCAATGGGGATAGCAAAAAGATCTGGCTGATAGAATTTTTCTGACATGGTTTATTTTGGGCTCGGATTTTTTTAAAGGGGTGCAACTTCTAAAAAAAAATGTCTCAGGTTTGAAATTAATTTGACCGATCGGTTACACAGACTCTCACCATTAGTAAACCTGGGAACTCTAGCCAAGGAATAAACCAAAAGTGAACAGTAAAATCATCTGTTGCTGGAACTAGAGATTGTGATTTAAAGCTCCATAAAAATACTGTGAGCTACGTACCATTGTGTCTTTAGCTACTTACTATTTGTCTATGTGCCTATTGTGTCCATTTTTCTAACATTCAGACCGACCATCTGACAGACAACCTTTACCCGCTATTAATTCTTTATCACTAACCTTTACACTAACCTCAACTCTAACCATGACCCCCCCCCCCCTCCATGTGGACACAAAAGGCAGGTAGATATCTGGTATATGCTGACGACACTTTTCTACGTTCGCTCGTATTGGCTAGAATGCAAAGTGCCTGGTCTTTTTCCACGCTACTCCTCTGCAGGAGGTCTATGCCTTGCTGGCCTCAGCCGACACATTCCCACTACAGGGCAGTTCATTAAGAAGTTTTCAAACGAGAAAAGTTATGCTAGAAGAAAGAAAAAGCACGAGAATACACTGAGTCGGTAGGAAATAAGCAAGAGAGGATGGAGCCGAAGGGAAAGTCAGAAAGAAAGCGAAGGATAGAAAAGAGGAAATTTTTTGCACAGCCTTTCCAGAAAGTGGGGAAGCTCTTTAGACTGAAAGAGCCCTCTGGCATTTTCGGGGGGGGGGGGGGGTATGTTAACACAGTACATTTTTTTTAGGGTCAAGGGAGGCTTGAATTTTAGCGAAAAGGCTAGGAGGAAAGAGGGAGGGGCAGGGGTAAAGGGGTTTTGTACATATGGATGGGGGAAAATTGTATTTTAGAAAAAAGCTTATTTTAAAACAAAAGTAGAGGGTGCTTGTTGTAGAATGCCCAACTATTTGGTGAGGGGGGTGCATTTTTTTTTTTTTTTAAGATTTAAAACCGAAATGGGGGGGGGCACTGATGTTATAGGGAATTATTGAATAATCACTGGAGCAATACACAGTGACTATACTGCAGAAAATATGCGTTAGTAAAGAGTAGAAAGTATGTTTGTGTGTTTTCGCATGTTTTCGTGTGTGTTTTCGCATGTTTTCGTGTGTGGTTTTGCATGTTTTCGTGTGTTTTTTGTGCATTTTTCGCATGTGTGTTTTGCGCGCGCGCGTGTGTGTGTTTGTTCTTCAGTTTAATGTCCTTCCGCTAATTAGTGATATCAGACAAGAAAGTGTATGTGTGGGTGTGAGTGTGAGTTGAGGGGATGTAGACATAAATGAATATCCACATTTAACAACTATAAGAAACAAATAATATACATTTTAAATGTCAAAGAAAAAAACTGCGTAAACACTAACTTTGCAATTGATATAACCAGTAAACATTAAACAATGAGAATCGCTTAAACACCAACTTTGCAATTAATTTTTTTTAAATGGTGTAAACACCGTTGTACTATAAAAACCTGATAATGTGTGTGTTGGGGTCAAGGTGTTAAAAAGAAGAAAAAAAAAACCTAGCCGTTAGCGAAATGACATATGCTATCCGTGCATGTAGCAGGGTTTAAAGAAAATTTGTTAAATTGCTGGATTTGCCCCTGTAAAAAACATTTTTTTAAAAATCGCTGTAAATTTGTAAAAAGGTGGAAGTGAAGGAAGTAGTGAAGTGTCGGATTTAAAAGAATTGCAGTATTTTTTCAA
>CM060328.1:1212894-1227894 GCA_030674155.1 Stramonita haemastoma | reverse complement strand
GAGAAGTGTTTGTGAGAGAAGTGTTTGACTTTATAAAACTGTGTATTTACTAATTCAATGTCTCAAGATAGTATTTCTTCAGAATTAGAGGAAGGTTTACTAGGTAGTCCTACTGCACAAGAATTAGAACAGGAAATTAGTGAAGCACAAGCAGTGCATCAAACTCTGTTAGATTATTCAGAGCAGGTTAATACATTAATCCTTCCAGAAGAGGAGATGCCTCCAAAAAGAAATAAAGGTAGTCAGCAAGTACAAACTGTTTCTATGGAACAAGAAACTTCAACGTCATCAGAATTGTGGACTGAAGAAGAGAAAACTGTTTTAAAAACCAATTATGCCTATCACCAAAACATGATGGGTATCATTAAAAGAGCATTTCAGGAAGGTCCGCAAGAACTCCCAAAAAAGCCCAAACAAACAGTTCAACATCTGTTCAAAGAAAAACAGGGCAAAAACAAAGCCAGAAAAGAGTTCACCCCAGAAGAGCTGCATAATTATCTTGCAGCAAATGTGACTGATGTTTGTACTGCCATTTCGAGAGAAGCATTCTCTGATAGCCTTTTTTTATCTGTTGCAGGTGAAAACGAAGTTGTAAACAGGTTGAAAAAGGGAGTGAGAAATTTGAAGAGACAGGATGCCCAAACAATAATGATCTATATTCAGTTTTGGGAATTTTTTAAACCTGTGTAAGACATGGCATGATTCTCAAAAAAAGCTGGAAAAATGAAGGTAACATGGGCAAAATGGCTTGAAGAGAAAGGAGAATATTCCGCTGATCATGCACGTAAATTACGTGTCATTGCAAAGGTGCTTTTCGGGTATCCACAGTTTTATACTGTTGGGCTTCCCATCACCTTCATTGCCAGCAAAATAAAAGAAATTGAAAAAATGCTACAAGTTCCTGAATTCAGGACCTATTGGTCCAAAGGGAATACCCTACCACACACAACCGTAGTACTTAAACACTCTCAGTGAACCTTCCTGTTATGTAGTTCTAAAAATAGTAAAAACGGTTTTGTAAAACCGCCAGCTGGGTAGGTAAAGGAATCAGAAAGTTAGGTAGGGAGATCAAAACTTTGATGGGCGAGGTGGAATAGTGTGTGGCAGCACTCTACTTATAAAATACCATAAGAGTCTTATGACGGGTTTTGATAAAGCAATTACAGTCGCTATAAGCTGAGCCAATGTAAATACTGTAAATAATTGTTGTGTTGTTTTTTTTCGCCTGCCTGCTTCGCTTCGCTTCGCTTCGCTTCACCGCCCTTCTTCAATATTTAGGCTGCCTATTCAGGCGGCTACAAAGCAGTACTTCGTTCAATTGACTTGTTTATTGAATCAAGCTTTGACAAGTGCTCTCTGTGGCTGCATTGAAAACTCAACAAAGCCTATCCTGTCGAGAACCCAACAAAAAGAATTACTTGGCGCTGGGCTTATTCAAAGATAATGCACAAAGACACCTACCCCACTTCCCTTTCCAAAAAAAAAAAAAAAAAAAAAAAAAAAAAAAAAAAAACACTTCCCTAACCCATGCACCGGCCGGTTTCCCACTGCATTCAGAACAAAGTTATTTTCAAAACTTGGCAAGTTGTTTATAGGTTCCTAACAAGTAACTTGGCAAGTTGTTTATAGGTTCCTATCAAGTTATACAAGTCTGGATAGTTTTGATTAGTTTCAGACAGATTAAAAATGTTGTTAGATAGTTTTGGAATAATAGTTACACATGTTAAGTTCTTTTTAAGAACTATAAGAAGCCAATCCTAAGTTACTTTCAAGAAGTTAGTAATAACAACTTATAAAGTTATTAATAAGTATCTAATCAAGTTCTACAATAACTACTTACCTAATACTTATCAAGTTATTAATAAGTATCTAATCAAGTTCTACAATAACTACTTGCCTAATACTTAACAAGTTATTAATAAGTATCTAATCAAGTTCTACAATAACTACTTACCTAATATTATTGCATTAAAAATGGATCATTCTGAAGTTTTAAGCATGTTAATGGTTTTTCTTCTTCTTTTACTTCTGTCTTTGTTTCTTTTTTATGCAGTTGTTCTGGCTTTGCTGGCTTTGCTGGCTTATATTCTTTATATAAATTGTAAGCCAGATAACCACCAACACCAACCATGACAAACCCCATTGCCTTATAAGACATTTGACTGTTTCTTTTGTAACTTCTTTTTTGTTTTCTTTTGGAAGTAACGGCTCTGCTGACTCATTATTCTTAGACAACAGTTTTTGTTTGGTTTGTTCATTTATTTTTTTAGTCGATTCCACTCAGCTAATCTTTTACCAGCCACAACTCGCCCAGGATGTTTAGTTACTGTGGAAACTTGGGGGGTCGCTTGCGGGGTCGCTTGCAGAGTCACTTGACTCTCCAGTTTTGGTTGACTCTTCTCTTGGCTCTCCATTTTTTATACAACTAAAATCTATATGATTAAAAGTAATCAGTCCCATAGCTAATGGGGCTAAGAACGTTCCAAATCTATAGTACAGATCACACCCAACAGATTCTAAAGACTTTGTTAGAATGGGGTCCTGCGCCAAATCATATATGAAGTCTTGTTCTGAATCAACAGGAGCAAAACGACTTACTAACTTTACGTATAAACTTAAAACTGTTTGACCAACGCTTTTTACCATTCTTGATCCTAACTGTGCTTCATATCTGTTGTAATATTTTCAATGTCTTGCACTGACATTTGTTGAATCTTATCCAAACTAAACTCTGTTCCTAGGTACTGTTTTGTTTTTCCACAGGCAGCAAGAGAATATAATCTTTCTTTTTTAGTAAGCAGTGCTTGCTCATCAGTAACTGTAATCTCAGGAACACTGGCACATTGTAGCAGATCATCACAATTCATTTTTTTATTTACTTTTAAAAAAAAAGAAATCTAAAAAATGAGTGCTGAAAAAACTGTTGTAAACCTTATCTACCATTCTGCTGTGATTGGGGGATTAAGTGTTGGTTACACAATGCTCGGTAAAAGTTTATTCAGAATAAAAGCGGCAGACCTAGGAAAACTAGATTTTGAAGACTCTGCAAAATTGGTTGCTGTAATAACAGCTTCAATTGCAACAAAAGACTTTTTAGTCAAACAGGGAATAATTCCAGAAAATATTAATATGTAAAAAATGGCTTCTCTTGTTATGATGGTTGGCGGTGCTGTGGTTAATGCATTAGCATTCTCAGGCAGCAATTATATGTTTAGTAAACTGCGAAACGATGAAGAGAGACAAAGACATAACAAAGCAATGGAACAACTAGCAGCAGCACAAGACGCCTATGATAAACAAAGACTTGCACAGTTAGATTTTATTAATGAAAGACTTAAACAACAAGGACATGCTGCATATACATTTAAGAACGTCGACAAATGCTATCAAAGAATACTATTTAGTGACAGGTGAAAAACTGCAACAATCTGCCCCTCCAAAGTTATCAGACTTTTACCAACTAACAGAAAAACAAAAAGGGGAGAAATAGCCTTTATTGTGATTGGCATGACTGTTGTGTATTTTATAGCCCAAAAGATTGGTTAGTATTAAAAATGGACACTAAGCTAGCTAAAATTTATTATTCACCCAAAGGTTACTGGAAGGGTCTAACAGCTATTACAAAGCTTAGTGAAGCTGCAGGTGTTAGTGAATCCACAGCAAAGGCATGCTGTCCAAACAAGCAGTATGGCAAATATACTTACCAGCACCCAAACGAATAAAACGACCTCACTTTGTTAACACAATACCAAACGAACACACATCAAATGGACCTTTTATATTTGCCTCACGACACAATAAGAAGAAAGAGATTTAAATATGCGCTTACTGTTATTGATCTGGCATCAAGATACAAAGATGCAGAACCATTAACACAGAAGAGCGCCATTGCTGTTGCTGTTGCTCTACAAGAAATTTACAGTCGTGGTCCACTGACTTATCCTCGTATGGTTCAAGTTGATGATGGAAAGGAATTTAAAGGACAAGTTAGTCAACTGCTGTTTAAAACACAGAGTTGTTATTAAAAGAGGCATTCCAAGCGTTCACAGATCACAGGCTTTAGTGGAAAACTTCAACAAGCAGTTGTCTGAACGGCTGTTCTCATATCAGTACCATAGAGAAATTCTAGACAATGCTCGTAACACTGACTGGGTTAGAAGACTTTCCCCAGTACTGCGTGCTATGAATGATGAAGAATCAAAGGCCACAGGATTAAAACCCGTCAAAGCAATTAAACTCAAATCGATTGGTATCAGCCAACATTCAACAACTGACAAACTAATACCATTTGGAGTGAAAGTAAGGCACCTGTACGCACCAGGTGAGGCAGAAGGTGACAGCCGAAGAAGAGCAACTGACCCTATCTGGAGCATGGATACCTATGAAATTAAAACAGTTATAAGAATGAATCCCCCTGTGTATTATTTAAGAGAAACACCTACATCAAAACGACCAGCGCCAAAAAGAGCATTTGTAAAGGAAGAACTCCAAATCATCCCGCCAGTTAGTTAATTTGTGTATACGTTTGTGTGTTTAAAATGGAAGCTCAGACAACTAGTCCTGTTATTACTTATGTTTTCATTACAGGTGATAATCGCATGCGCATTGTTTTTCCTGAATGGCAAAAATAAATATGCTGGTGTTTACTTAGAAAGCTCTGATAAAGAATTACTATTAAAAGAACGAGAGTATGACCGTGGCACCCCCATGTTACAAATGTTTGTTCAACAGTTTACAGTTCATGAATTAAATGGGAGGACCGTAATAAAACCATTTACACCAGACCATTTCGATGATCTAGAAACCCATGAAAACAATATGTTAGAATATTTTATTTAATAACAAAAAAAAGCGATTCATGCTGTTTTAATATTTGAAGACTAAAAAAAAATGTAAAGCTATTTTAATAATAAAAAAGGTGCTGTTTTTATATATAAGAGTAAATAAATGTAAGCTATTTATTTTTTTTTTGCAATGACCAATTGCATATGACCACTCTGGGTGTACAAACACGCGCTTTGTGTTGTTAGAATCTAATGACTTCTTTGTTACAACAGTGTGTTGATCTGATGCAATTCAGAACCTTAGTTTTACATTGTCATGATGAAAACACTTTAGAATCAAAGAGTGCTTCTTTATAGTTGTCGTGTGATATAGCCATCTTAACTACAGGTTTGCTGATCCCTTTTGCTTTTTTAATAACACTAGTTTGACTAGCGACACTATACATTTTTGCTCTCAAACCAACATACTCTTTTATTCTAGTTCCATTCATTTCATCTTTCATCTTACCAATAACCTTTTTATTTACAACTGAATGTAAAGGACTGTCTTTAGGGTAATCACATGTGTCATACCAACTGTCCGATCCCTTAGCTACTTCTGTCTCCATGTCTTTATAAAAGTCTTTAGTCGGAATGTCCAGAATAAACGAGTCAGTGTCCGTGTACAGGACTCTAGACTCTGGATACAATGGTTTAAAGTAGTCATAGAGAAATTCTAACATTAACAGCTTAGACAACTCTAACACAGTAAACCCAATAAAACACGGCTTGTCTAAATTTACCCGAAGCTTCTTCATCATAATGCCGTACAAAGAATCATGAAAATTTTCTGAAGTTCTGGTACTGTGGTTTTGATGTCAACTTAATTGCTTGGTTCTCTTCAATTACCAGTCTGACGTCTTTACGTTTGTGGGGGTTCTCCATTGTCTTTCCAAAACAGCTGTTGTTTCATTAACTTAAAGAAGTCCTTCTCTGAAGTATCAGTTGCTTTAGTTCTAAGCTCTGTGTTCTTCATGATGTATGGTTTCATGAACTGCCCTTGATCAAACCAAATCATGCGGTGAACGGCTGTAAGGCAGAGTCCATGTCTTAGGTAAAACTGGAGTATCTGTAATGACAGACATACTTTTTTTTGTTTAACAGATTTGGCACAAGCTTAGGTGGTTCAGCTCCTATCTTCTTTCTTTCTGCTGCTAATGGATAATCGTTATGCTGGTCATGAAGTTCAATTGGATATTCTAAGTCTACTTCTGCAATCAACCCCAATGGCTGATCAGGGGACATTGTCCACAAGGCGTTCAGAAATTCATTACATCAAATGGGCCTGGTAACATTTTAAAATTGCGTAAAGGAAGTGACTGACACATAGCCCAACCATATAGGTTATTAGCGTCTAAATACATAATATAGTTATGTGTTTACTAGTATCATAGTCATCTAAATATTTGTTGTTAGCTTTACAGTAACTATGTGATGCCATGCTGATTCCACCACGCAGTCCATTCTCAATCATTTGGAGCATGGGCAGGTCAGACAGCAGGTCGATCTTTACACCTGTAAACTTTAAGAACGCATCCCAACTCATGCCAGGTGCAGAAATGTAATGAGAGGGATCCAGACTATAATGTTTTTTGCATGTTTTTCTGTAGTTCTCAAAGACATCTGCTAACAAACAAACGTCAGCCATTAAGTAGCGGTCATGGTAATCTCCCATGGTCTTACACTTTAATTTTTCCCATGCTGCCTTTGCATGTTGGTAATCAGAGTCACTAATGTCTTTAACCTTTTAGACTACTAAAAAATGCGCCTTTAGGGGTAGGGCGTCTTCATCAAACCTATTCCAACTGTTCATATACTCATAAGGATAAACGCCTTTACGCACTAAGATGGATCAAAGTATTTTTCTGTAATAGGACAACAGCTCAGTGATGCAGCCAAGGATTCTAATGTACCCATCATGTGCTGAGCTGAATCATAGAAGGATAAAATAATTTAGAGTGAACGTCATGTACTTTTCCGAAGACTGGGCAATACAACTAACCTTTTGAAATTCATCATTACGGCCTGTAAAATAAGATGGGAATCATACCCACGTAAGTTATGGAAGAAGATGGGTAATTTCCAAGTCTTTGGATCAAACTTAAGCTGCAGGTTACAATTAGAATGTGCTGCTCCCCTAAACTTACCACTGATGTGATCATGATCTCTTACAGTTGGGTTGTCTTCTGTGTTTTCTAATGTATGGCCGCAGATCCAACAACGTGTTGCTAAATTATATTGTTCTTGATCTTCAGTAGTCATAATAATTCCAGAAACGTTGAGTCGATTAGATAAGTCAGCACGTAATTTTTTCATTTGTTCTAAGAAGTGTTTTGCTGCATCAGGCCCTCTATATAGCTGTGGTATTGTGTGTTCGCCATCTGACCTAACAACAATAAAAGCGTATGAACAGATTTGATGATTATTAACTACAGCAGTTTTAGGTAATGTTTTTTGGCTTAGGTCCTTGGTATGGAACTATAATAGATTCGAAGTCAGCATAAACAACGTAAGGATTGGGCTGTAATTTTTTCCAGTTCTTAAAGCTTACTGTGCTACCAGTTTTGGAGTTATAAGTTTTGTAATACAGTCAGTAGAGCTCTTACAATGTTCTCTGTGTTTATGTGCTGCTGCAATAGATGGAATTCTTACTAAACATCTTCTACAGAACTCTTGTTTTTGTTTTCTACTTGCTGGGTTTTGTATGCTAGTAGTCTACTCATTGTGCGAATTAAAGTATAATGCTGTTTTACAAACCCTCTGTCACTAAAAGTAAGTCACATGTTTGGCATGTGGCTCTCCTACAGTCGGTGACTCGCTGGATATTCTAAGCGGCAGAAGATCATCTTCTTCAGACCATGTATATACGTTTAACAGTGATTGGTTCGTTCTGGATCGAATTGTTCGATTTTGTCTAATCCCACTGGAAAGTCAATTCCATTAAAGTTAAGTTCATGTTCGTATTGTTCATAGTTGCAGACTCTCTCCGCATTCTTTCGAACATAATAAAGCTTTGCTAGAATACACCACATAAAACATTTATCATCTGAATTCTTAATGTTTAAGACTGCACGTTTTAAAACCAGTGTTCTAGGTAAAGAATGTAAGACTTACCAACAAATGGGAAAAACTTAGTCTGGTATAATTGATCTGCAATACTTTACCTTCTGTCCAGCCAAACCTCTCAGTTTTGCTTCTTCTGAAGCCATGTTAAACCGATCAACCATTTCATCAGCCCAGCTAGCAGTGAAATCATTGTAAGAATAAACAGCTTTCTGCATAGTTACACCCACGCTTGTATGGTTTCCTCTGACACAGTAGTATATTCAATGTTCAATAGCTAATTTGCACCTTATACTGGAGGAAGTATTGTTAGCTTGTCTGGGTATTTGGGCAAATAGCATGTTGAATGCTTGCATAAAGTTAGTGTTATCAATTATTTCTAAGTCAGTCTCTTGAAATATACTGGAAATTTTACGGCCACCCCTAGCAGGAGTTATTACTACGTTAGTATCTTCAAAAAAACTGGGAATTTCTGTCATATTGAGTTTTCTATTCTAACTCAAAATATTTACTTAAATTGAAAATCAATTGGGTTTTTTTAATCATAATCCACAGTATTTTTGCATTTGGAATTATAACTTACTGTAAACACACGATTACCCCACGTTACAGTTAGGTCTTTAGAACAGAGTTTAATTTTTCGCTCATTTGTTTTAGGCATTCCTTTTTTTATTGACTCCAAGTCTGGCTGTTGAGAAAAAGCGACTCGAGACTTTTTTTGCATCTCAAACTTTTGCCGTTTATAATCATCATAGTCTGCTTGCAAACGATTGACTCTTCATCTGTAATCTTAGAGTCTGCTAAGCTTTGCTTATTATGAGTCTGAATGAACTAAGTTTAGCAGTTGCTAACTGAACCATAGCTGTGTGCTTTTGTAACTTGGCTTTATTTTTTTGTAAGCAACACTCAAAGCTAACGAACATAATCCAAAGCCTACTGAAACAGCACCAAGCATAACAGCTGCTGGACCCCAATGCCTGTTGCTAAAAGACCTACACTTGTTCCTGATGTCAGTGTAGCAGCAGTTGCCGTTCCGCTGTTAATGTATGCTAACGCATTAAAAAGAGAAGAATATGATCGTTTGGTTTTGTTGTATTTTGCTAGGTCTTGCTCTAGTTCACCTGTATTTGTGTAATGTTGGACAGCCTGAAGGATTGTGCACTGTCATCCAATGGTTCTTCTTTTGGTATTTTGGGATACACTGTAACATGAGACATTTTTTTTTAAAATAATAAAAAATATTTTAATTTAATGTAGTTATTTCAGTTAGAATATCTTCAGTAAAAATGCTTTCAGTAAAGTAGAATCCAATAAGAACTAAGTGAGTAAGATTAATATATGATAAATTCAGTTAGAATATTCTGCTGAATGTTTAGGATTACCTTGTCGCTGGAAGAGACGGCCTTTATTTCATCACCATTGTTTTGAATAGCTACAATTATTCTTAATGTGTCAACACCTAAATTTTGCCAAGCAATTCTAATTCCTTTTATTAGATTATCACTAACACCTACAACTCCATCATCACCAGTGATATCACGTTGTATAGAAATGTCAAATATCATAGTGAACTTGTTTGGTAAAGGCATTTCAGGCATGAACTGCAATTTAGTGGTGGAAATTTTAGTTACAGATGCTTTTCTGTGTAGCAAGTACTGTTTCTTTTCAAAGAGAACAATTTCGATTTCACGTCTGCTGTTGTTATCAGGCATAAGACTAAATAAGCAATGGACCAGCATTGAATGCCTTCCTGAAATGTCTTCCTTTGTCAAAGAAAGTGTATGGACTTACAAATTCAAATTTGATTTCCCAGTCGATGAATGGAATAAGGTGCCATTTGTTTTCTTTCCGAACAAGTTTATATTCTAAGTTATCAATGTTTTCTACTTCTACATTACGCAGTTGCTCTAGCTTGGGATTCTTTTTGTCTTCACTTATCTCTTTGCGTTTATAATAACCGTCTTCAGTGTATTCAAATCCATAAACTTCACCAATCTCTCCATTTAGATCAAAGTCTTGTGCGTCTGCTAGATCTTTAAGTTCAAAAGTAATACATCTAATAGGTGCGCGCATAACTGGCAGTTCTGGCCCCCGGGACATTGTTTTTTACATGGCTGATTTTATTTAATTTCTAAAACAACATAAAAGTCGTCGCCCGGGACATTGTTTTTTTACATGGCTGATTTTATTTAATTTCTAAAACAACATAAAAGTCGTCGCATATTACATCTTTACCTTTTTGATCTGTAATTCTTAGGCTTAGTCTTTCATGATGGCCACAAACTAAGGGTTTAAACTGTAAGTTAGAAAATGTTTGAATCTTAACATCACAGTATGATGCATTACCTGCTGGAATAACTCTCAGAATAGTTGATGGTCGACCATTGTACAAGTTTTCATTAGTGTTTAGTTGGTCTAGGTGTATATACATCAATGAATTGATTGCAAGGTCAATGGATTTTCTCCTTCGAAAGTGTTATTCTTTTGAACACCTATAAGTGCATATATTGGTTTATTACTAGTTTGAAACCCTAACATTTTAGCTAGGGCTCCTGCAAAGTTAAAGGTTTCTGGTTGAAGATCTGGGTCCGGTTTTAATGTTAGCATTATTTTTAGGTTTGCATCATTAAGTTTTAGATCAACTCCATAGTCACTTAGTATTTCTTTAAGAGTGCAAAATCCGTAATAACCATCTGGTATGGTCAAAAGACTTCGTACATTTCCATGGCGATCTAATCTTTGAACCCAATTGTTTTCTTTTTCCCTGCTTATATTAAACCATTTAACTTTGTAAACAATTTCGTGTAGAGCTGCTTGCAAGTTTCCATGATTGTTATCAAGCGGATAATCTAAAGCAATAGGTCCTTGGTTTGTTAAAGTTATGAACATTTTTTATATATTGCATAAAAAAAATGAATGTGTTCAAATATAACAAGGAAGCAAAATATGCAGTTGGCGCTGTGGGTAATCCTAAAAACTTAATAGTCAATAGTTTAGTTGTTGCAGTGAATCAGTCAGAGAGTTTTAAAGTAAAAGTGAGTAGCCCGCTAAATAAATATTTAAATCCCCCTATCAAAAACGATGGCATAGCAACGATGTGGCTTAGTCATCCTATGCAGTTTTTATCAAAATCAATTAAACTTTGCTATGTATTGCGCAACAACTGGATGTGGGTATCATATGCAAACCACTTAAATCACCATAACCTGTTGGTTAGGTCGGTGTACAGGTTTCATTTTTATTATCAGTTCAGGCGTTTGTTATCTGAACTCCAAGTACCATTACCCCATGACAAGTCCTTTAATCCTTTTAACAACAGAATGGATATGAAGGCTTTTGAACGTATTTGTAATGAATTTGGCGTTGCGTTTAAAGCAGACTTTAGACAAAAGTTAGATCATAATCACGGCATGGGTTCTCTTTATTTATGGGGGGCACACAGAATATATAATTTTGACTATTGGCCAGGACATACTTCCTTTGGTTCAGGCACAGCTGTTCGTTTGGGGGTCAATAGTGCAAGAACATAAAAACGCATGGACCACATTTATCTTAGATGAGAGCAACGGATTTACTAGGGCTGGTATAGAACGAATAAACGATTCTATTCGTACTTATGTATGGTGTTTGCTGGGTTCACAAGCACAAACAAGATCAAACATAATGGATCAGAGCACGGGGTTCGATGCACAAAAACAGTACTTAGCCAATTTAGAAGATGCAATAAATTCAACAGTTGATTTACCATCTAGTATTAAACGATATCAAGATGTTTTAAGATATGCAAGATCAAAAGTAGACTTTGCTGTTGGCATTGGTTTATACATGCTGCCTTCTGATCTTGGGCTTCAAATGGGAACAATAATAAATTATAATAATGAAATCCTTGTTGCAGGCGATGACCAAAAACTTGGCAAAAATATAGATATAAATTCTGATCCAGTACAAAGTATATCAAGGCCTGTACAAAGTATACCAAGGCAAAGCAGAGACCCCATTAAAAAAATTAATAATGATGCTCATGAATCTGAAAAAGTAGCACTTGTTGTTGGACTAACTTTATAGGATTAGCTGCCCTTTATTTTACTAAGAAGTAATCCAGTGACTAAAACAGCTAATGTCCATAAGTGGTCAGCCATAAAACCAACTACTTTGCTTGCAGTAGACAAAATCCAGCTTACAATTGTGCCCAGTATACCTGGCAGGGCATCAATTGCTTTAGCTGCTAATTTTTGTAAAAGATTTTTTAGATGCTCTAATTGTTTTTTAAACCATGATTTGTCTGAAGGATGTAGGTGGCGTTGGTGGCACTGGCAGCGTGTGTGAACCACCAGTTAAAGCATACACTAAAGTACTTATAGCAAAACCCATTGCTGTTAAAACGCTTGCTATTGTGATTCCTTGTTCTCTAAACAATGTTCTTATGCGCTCAGCAAGAGTTGTGTCTTCATACAAAATTCTTTGAATGGTTTCTCTTATTCTGTTTACTTGGGTCCGTAATTGTTCACGATTTACAGATAGTACTTCTAATCTTGTAGCCCTCTCTTGTTCAAGATCTCTTAGTCTCTGTTGGTATTCTGTTTTTGACGTCTTGATCTAAGTTGAGGTCGTCTGCATCAGCAAGCTTTTGTTTTTCTCTGTTTATATGTTCGTCTAGCTCGCCCATTTAGCAAGATTGTTTATTAGTTCTCCTCTGATGGTTTGTAGTGATTCATTAAGGGCTACTATTTCTCTCATTGGCAGTGGTGGGTCATGAATTGTTTTTAAGGCTGTTTCTTCTTGGGGTTCAATAAAACTTGTTTCTTGAATTAATTCATCTGCCGCTCTACTTAGGTCTTTAAGAGGAACAGACTGAACTTGTCTGTCCGTTGGTAAATCTTGCAACGTTTTCTGAAGGTTGGCAACGGCAGATTGTCTTACTTCTGAACTTGAAATAATGTTAAATCGCCTTTGGTCACTAGTACTCAGCCTGCTTTTAATTGTACTCTTTTTTAAAAACTTTGTGGAGTCTGGTCTAGTAGTTAGCTGCACAAAATTTCCTTGATCATTCTTTACAAATAAGTGGTTACCCTCTCGTAATTCAAAGTCATTAGGATCAAGTACTTCAGGTAGATCTTGACCTATACTATTATAAAATGATCTTATTTTAGATTCTGCCAGTTCACGTCGAATTTTTGTGAACGAGTAGGAACAGCTTCACCCATATCATCACCAGGTTCAAAAACATCATAGTCTTCATCTATGCCTGCCATATTTTTAATAATTAAATTTTATATCTGAGATTTAAAAACAATGGCACAATCATATGGTACAATACTTGATCCGCACAGAAGACTGAAAGAGCCTCTTGGTGTAAAGGGCATTAGGCAGTCTATTGTCATAAAGCAATAATCCATCAACAATAGACCAAGATCAAATTTTAACCATTAGATTTCCTAATCTTGGAGCAAATGATGTGATCGTGCCAGGCACGGCAAGGGTTGCATTTAAAATAGACCTTGAATCAGAAGACGATGCCAACAGAACTGTGGTTAATAACTTGGGTAGGGCAATTGTCAAAAAAATTACTATTAAACTAGAAGGCAGAGAAGTGTTATCTCTAAACAATTCAGACATCTTTTTAATCTACTGTGATCTCTGGTTAACTGCAAATGAAAGAAAAGATCGTGTATACCAGGGAATACAGGACGACAAAGGTATTAAACATAGAATAGGTGCTGGAGATGCTGCGAAAACACTAAAGATCAGGCTATTGCTGCAGTATATGCTAACAGATTTTGCATACCACTAGACTTTGAACTGCTGAACACACATTTACCTTATTATCAAGGAGCGCTAAAAGACAGGTTGTCATAACGAATTAACATTTAATGATTATAGTCGGGTAATAAAATCAGCGAATACTTCAGCAAAGTATACAATTTCTGACATCTCATTAGAGTTTGAGATTGTTCATCATGCTGAACTAGCAAGACTGATTGCACAGCAGTATCAGTCAAAATTAGCAATTTATTATGAGAGAGTACTACATCACAGCACATTACAAAAAAGTAGGGCTGAAACTATTTGGAATTTAAACCTTAACACACCTGCGAGATCAATGAAAGGTATTTTGATGCTGTTTGAAGATGTAAGAAAACCATACCAAAGATTAAGTGAACGTTTCTACAATCCCAAAATATCAAAGTTAACATGCACGATTGAAGGTCAACCAAACCAGGTGTATGCAAGCGGTCTTTTGCCATATCAACATTTTGATGAAGCACGAAAATTTTTTGCTGGCGGACGACTAAAAGATCCAAGAGCTGATATAGTCAGTAAAGACCTTCATCTTCATGATGTTAGACTTGAAGAATACTTAACATTTAAATATGCTTTGTGGTTAGACCTTAGAACAACTGAAGACAACAAGTTGCATGGTAGCGGCAGAAGAATTGAAAATGGATCTGAAGGAATAACTATTCAGATCTTTAAGGAGCAAGAAGAAGACAAGCCAGTTAATATTCATTTGTATGTGGTATCTGATGCTCAGTTGAATATTGAAGACAATAGATTAAAAGATGCTGTGTATTAAAATGGAAGATTTAAAGTTTTTAACGAAAGATCCCCATTGTTCCTTAATTTGTGGACAAACAGGTGTGGAAAAACAATATTTGTTCTTGATCTTTTACAAACAATATACAGTAATCACTTGAACATATAGTAATATTCTGTACAACATTGAAGTATAATAAAACATACAAGGAAAGACAATTTGTATGGCTAGATAATGAAGTTTATTTGGTTAAATCCAAGCAACAGATTAAGCGATTACTTAGAGCATTTTTACAAACTATTTGAGGAACACAAACATTGTTTATATTAGATGATTGTTCACCGAACAAGACATGATTAAAAAAAGAAAGACTCTATCTAAGCTAGCTTTTAGTGGAAGACATGCCGGAGTTAGTGTGTGGGTGTTAACTCAAAAATATAATTCAGTGTTAAAAGACTTTAGAGAACAGCTTAAAACGGTTGTGTTGTTCTATACAAAGGACAGAAATAGTTTTGATGAATGTTTGTGTGAGAATGATGTAATTGAAACAAAAGAAGAGAGAGATAAGATTAAACAACA
>CM060328.1:1190394-1202894 GCA_030674155.1 Stramonita haemastoma | reverse complement strand
TCATCCGAAAGACTAGCACCCAGACCTCCACTCATGGTCTAAGGGATGGGGGAAAAGTTTCGGGCCCAAACAGGATTCGAACCACCGCACACTCCGACCCGGACTTTTCGCTTTCTAGGCAGGCGCGTTACCTCTACACCACCGATCCCCCCATCCATTCATCCCCACCTTCTGGAAAGTCTGTGCTAGGAATTCCCTCTTTTCTATCTTTCTCTTTGTTTCTGCCTTGTTCCTTTTCTCTCTGTCACCTCCTTCTTGTCTGTTTTCTGCCTTCTTGGTTCATTCTCCTGCCTTTTTTCCAGAGAAACTTCAAAGATAACAATTCTCTCCCACACCGAAGTCGGATGCGCTGGGCCTGACTTGTCAGGTGCTTAACGGCAGCCCAACGCATTTTGCTCATTTGAAAGATGACAGTGGTTGCTGTCTGAAGAAAAAGCGGTTTCTATTTATTTTATTTTAACTTTTATTTATTTATTAATTCTTTTCTATCAAGGGTAATGGAATAAGCACTCATGTTTTTTTTTTTACATCCAGTCCCCATGTGTATGCAGTATTGTAAATCTTGTCATCTGTTCCCACCGGCACACGATGGCCTACTCTTACGAAATGCGGAACAGGATTTAACGTGTGCGTAAGATGTTCTGTGTGCGTTTGCACTCGGGGCCATGGTTTATAGTCTCATCTCTATCTGAGTGTAGGCACAGTTTTGCGAAGAAAAACTGTCATTAAATATTCAGTCATTTTGTTGGGTATAATGCAATACAACAATCGTGACTTGACTATGTTACTAGGTATTAATGTCCATACCAAAGTAGAAGGAGCCATTGATTTTTAATCTCTGTCAGGTCATGATGTCCTGGGTTCGATTCTCAGCAGCAGGAAGCATCACAGAGAGAGAGAGAGAGAGGGGAGAGAGAGAGAGAGAGAGAGAGAGAGAGAGAGAGAGAGAGACAGAGACAGAGAGACAGAGACAGAGACAGACAGACAGACAGACAGACAGAGACAAGACAGGACAGACAAGAAGACAGACAGACAGACAGAGAAACAAAGAGAAAGAGGGGGAGAGAGAGGGGGGGGAGAGAGGAGAGAAAACAGAGAAGACAGACAGACAGACAGACAGAGAGCAGACAGGGAGACAGAAATAGAGAGAGAAAGAGAGAGAGAGAGAGAGAGAGAGGGAGAAGAGAGAGAGAGAGAGAGAGAGAGAGAGAGAGAGAGAGAGAGAGGAGAGAGAGACAGACAGAGCAGACAGACAGGACAGACAGACAGAAGACAGGACAGAGACAGAGACAGACAGAGACAGAGAGAGAACAGAGACAGAGAGACAGAGAGAGGTTTGAGTGAGTTCTCAATCGTGTTCTCATTGGGATTTTTATGTTGAAATCTAGAATGGTTTGACATCATTCCCTGTACAGCTTTCGGAAGAGTGTATTCTCCCCTAGGGGTGCTGGGGGCCCGTCAGTGTAGATAGCATCCCCACCTTCTGAAAATTCTGTGGCGGAATTTCCTCTTTTCTATCTCTGTAATTGTTTCAGCTTTGCTTCCTGTCTTCCTGTCACAGAACTCCTGTTTATTTTCTGCCTTCTTGGTCCATTCCTCTACCCTTTTCAAGGACAAACTTTGAATATAACAATTTCTCCCACGCCGAAGTCGAATGCACTGGGCCTGACTCGTCAGGCGCTTAACAGCACTGCAACACACTTTTGCTCATATGACAGACAACAGCAGTTGCCATCTGAGCATTTGACAAGGAAGAAGAAGGAATAGAGTATAAACCAAGTAAATTTGTGCGAATCTACGCCTCACTTCTTGTGCATGTATACGTTCAACATCTGTCTTTTGTGTAAGGGTAGGCCATTGATGGTCGATGGTATTGTATCGTATTGCATTGAATCCTATTGCATCCCATTGTATAGTATTGTGTTGCATTTCTTGCATTGTGATTGTATATCTACAAGTTTGGTTATTGGAGAGTGCTTGAGCGGGACACACACACACACACACACACAACACACACACACACACACACACACACACACACACACACACACACGTGCCGTCACATTCTTTTTAAAATGAAAACCCCAAAAGAGCCAGCAGTTTTTTTTAGCCACTATTTAATACAAAGATCAGTTAGAAAAAATATCAGCCATAATACAAAACAAGGCTATAACCATGCTTTATCATAAGCAGTATCAATGTCTCCCAAAATGGTGTAGTACACGAGATCTCCTCTTTGTTGCATAGTTCTGTCATAAGCTACAGTTCCAGGCAATATCAACGTTGTATGTCAAGAACAATATTAAACATAGCAAAGGATATGTACGTTAGGGTGAATTCTATAATCTCATTTCATCTTTGAACTTTTCTTTGTTAGGTACATTACAAAGAATGGTTAAAGGGTTTTGCGTTGCTGTCTTCTTCTGGTTATATAGAAATCGACTACCAAGGGAAGCTGGTATGACGGAGAAAGTATTGAAGGTCGGTAGGGATTTTAGTGGGGCATTTTCTTTGTCTTTGAAGGTTAATTTTTATCGCACTATTTGTTCAGATGTGATAGAGAAAAAACTGTCTTACACATTCAGCAGTAACAACAGAGAGAGAGAGAAAGAGAGAGAGAGAGAGGGAGAGAGAGAGAGAGAGAAGAGAGAGAGAGAGACAGAGAGAGAGAGACAGACAGACAGAGAGAGAGAGAAAGGAACAATGTAACTGCTTCCAATATGCATAATACATTATATATATATAAACTATATAGGCTGTGGAATAATTTAACATGGACATTTTAACAATGTAACACCGCCAAATACACTTTCAGCTGTTCAGTGAATACGAATATATAAAATATAGCATCAGTTACATTTTGATGAATTAGGGAAAAAAATCAAAACCCGTCATTATCATTCAAAACACCACAAGGGAAGACATAGGTAGAAAAAAAAACTTCAAACATCAGCCTGCATCGCCAGTGAATGCTGCAGTCACACCACCAGCAGACAGTACATATAGGAGTAGACCAAAAAAAACCCAAAATACGGTGGCTGAATATGTTTCCATCAGACCATTGAGCTGTCTACATCCACTCCCTCAGTGCGCAAAGAGAACGCATCTCTAGACAATGTGATGAACAGATCACCTGGGGCTGTTCGTTTCTGTCACTGAGCATTGTGTTTTTAGATCAGGGTTTTCGAATGCTTCTCCAAAACTTTGCATCCTTTGCCATCTGGTTTTAACCTGAAGAGCAATGGTAGTGAACAGGAAACGGAGATTATGGTCAAAGCTGAAACGCTCAGCCAATCAGAATGAAAAGGAACGGAGTATTGGTCAAAAGCTGAAACATTCAGCCAATCAAAACTATTGGTAGAATGACCGTGATTGGTTAAAACTAGAAGATATGTTCACGGCAGCTGCATGACGCATGATATGTTTCTGTTTGTTTCTTCTTTTTTCTCTTTTTTGTGCCGGATCAGGCAGAATGCTTCAGCTTCTCTTTGCGTTCAATGATAGAAATGCGGGAATCCTGCAACGCCTCACCCTACAATCAACACTGAAAACATATAATTATAGAAGGCACGCTTTGCCCTCGCTAATACTTTATAACAAAAACACCTCTCCTTTGAAGACATATCTCAGCCTTCACAGGGTAAGACAGCAACCCACCTGTTGCCTACCAAAGTTATGGTTACACGGGGAAAATATGCTAAAAAGATTTCAAAAGAAACAGATGAAAAAGAAACTGAGCCTTTTTCCTAGGGGGGGTAGTTTTTTTTTCTTTTTTTGAGCGGAATGTATATATAATGATATAAGTTGAATTCAAAGTGAGCAAATACATAGCTGGAATGCACTTTTGTGTCACTGATGTAGTAGCCAGAGTTACCAGCACACAGTCACCACATGCACTCAGTGCTATTTTCAAAACAAAAACGCACAGGAAAAAAACAACACCACACACCTGTAAGGCCATTTTAAGACAAAAGTCAGCACGACAAATATAATAAAGCACAAAAATAGTTTTCTAGGGATATAAGGTACATCTCAGTGATATCATTAAGCATATATACTTCCAACAGACACGTATTTCAAAAAAGTACCCAAAACTATTTTATATTCAGCAGCTCGGTATCCTGTTACATTCTTCCTCAGCGTGAAAACTGCTTATTTCAACTGCTGGTGACACGAAGAAAAACTACCTAAGTCTTGTATATTCTTCATGGACTTAAGCACTTTTTCTTGTCACCAGCATCTGACTTCAGCGATTGTTCTATGCTATCAACATTTTGAGGATATGCACGCTGGATCAAAAATTCCACGTTAGTACAAAGGTTAGATATTGTTTGATATGCTTGAAAAATACACTTCAAGAGTAGAATAGTCAATGCCCCGGCTAGTGATAAACGTTACAAAAAACTTTGTTGCAAAAATACACACTGGGTGTATAAAAATAACATTATAATTGCGTTAATGCCGCAAAAACTGAACAATAAATCAGCCACCTATTCTGAGATCACACACACACACACACACACACACACACACACACACACACACACACACACACACACACACACTTATTCATTCAGCTAAGCCAAACGGAGGCCATGTCTGGATTGATGTCATATCAACAACAAAGAGATAAACAAACTATGTCAACGATAGCTACAAACACTGAACTGAATATAAAAAAAACAAAACTAAAAACAGCAGTCTGAACCTCGACTGTGTGCTTATGCATAATGGATAAAAAAAAAACAAACAATGGCGGTTTCCTCCTTTGATTCTGTGATAGCCATCATCAACATCATCACCCCAAACATATCGCTCCACTAACAACACTTCCATAATGAGGTATCATTGCAAACAGATAAATCAACAAATAAACAGAGGTTTGGAATGTCCAGCCAAACGCTGAGTGAATACAGAATGATCAATCAATAATGGGTTAAAGGAAAGGTAAAAAGGTAATGGTAAAGGTGTCCCATAACCTATGTGGTTGTTGGGGAGCGAGGCGTCAGAGACCTCAGCTTCTCTAGGAGCCAGCATGTTGAGGGCAGCGCCCATCTCCTCTCCCTCGCTGCTTTACCTTCCCTGACCCGTAAGAGGGCAGGTACCCATTTACAGCTGGGTGAACTGGGGGACTGTACTGAAGCCAAGGCGCGCAAACGATTATCCATCCACATGGTAACCACGCTCGATGCTGCCTAACCTTAGCTGGAGGAAAGCGAGCGCTCTGACCACTGAGCTATCCCGTCCCCCACATTGGGTTAAAGATGCTACATCACTAGACTAATCATCTACCTGATATAATTATGGTGTTGCAATAACGTAATCTCAATCTGTCAGAAACAAAGCAAAAGTCGTAGATGCACGTACATTGACAGTTGTTAGTGCGTCTCAGTCAACAACCAACACAGACCACGCACGCACGCACGCACCACGCACGCACGCACAAACGCACGCCCATCCACCCCAACCCCCCCCCCCCCCAATACACACATACATTCAAAAACCCTACCGAAGAAAAAAAACAACCAAACTATACGATACTTCCAAACATTCCTTTTATTCCAATTTACACAACAACTCTCAACCACATAAGACCTTTCTTCGGCATCAATCTCCTAACTCTACAAACAAAACAAAACAAAAAACAAAACAAAACAGGGACTGTCATTGTAGTACTGGAAGACCAAGAACAAAACACAAAAGTACCATGAAAAAAAAAAAACCAAACAAACAGAAATCATTGCATGGAGAGAGTTCAACTGGAAGAGGGGGTAGCAGCAGCAGCATCAGCGCGCAGCATCAGCGGAGGCCGGCTTGTCCTCGTAGAAAGCATCGATGGTCTTGATGTACATCTTGTGAACCACTGGACGCTTCAACTTCATCGTGGGCCCTGTCCACAACATCACACACAGTCATGTAGTTTTTTTTGTTCTTGTATTTCGAGGATAATGGAATGTGTGTGCTTTTTGCTTATTTTATTGTTGTCTTTTCTGTCCTTGTTTCTTGTCTTTCTGTTTGTTAGTGTTCTTGTTGTCTCTTGTTTTTTGTTATTTGGTTTGTTATTGTTGTTGTTAGGTGTTTTTCTATCTTGATGTTAGCCCCGATAAGGGCAGGGACTGGATGTAAAGAACAACAACAAAAAACCCTACATGAGTCCTATTCATGATCCTCGAAATAAAAGAATTTAACTTGACTTGACGCACTACCCCCGCCCCCACCAACCCACACACACACACACTCACCACCCCCGTTCCACCGTCCACCCTAGCCCCCCTAGCTGCAAAACCTCAAAACCCCACTCACTCACTGACTCATCCAGTCCTCCCCTAGCCCCCAAACCTCACTGACACACTCACTGACTCACTCACTGACTCCCTGACTGAGCCACAGACTCACCCAGTTCGCCGCCGGGGATGGAGAAGTCTCGGGGCAGCAGGGACCACTTCTGGATCCTCTGGGCGTGGGAGGTGGCGCGGCTGTTGACGCGGTCGATGCCTTTCTGCACGGCCTGCAGCACCGCGCGGTCCCCGGGCTCCAGGATCGCAGACACGGATTGGGCCTCCGACCCCACCCCCCTCACCCACTCCTGGGCCACCGCCGTCAGCTGGTCTGTGGGCTCCTGGGTGTCTAGGTTCACCTCCACCTGTGCGAGAGAGAGAGGGGAGAGAGAGAGAGAGAGAGAGAGAGAGAGAGAGAGAGAGAGAGAGAGAGAGAGAGAGAGAGAGAGAGAGAGGGTGGTTAGAGGGTTAGGGTTTGAGTTTGGTAGGTGGGGTGTGTGGTTGTTTTAGGTTCTGGCGGCTCCTGCGACGGCACTGGAACCATTTGTATTGGAGATTTGCCTTTTCAATGACGTGGAGAGAGGGTGGAGGGTGGGGGGTCTGCTGCATGGGTAACAGCTTGCCCTCCATACTTACTTACCTAGGCTTTGCCATCTAGAGCCTAGAGCGCAACTCCATAGTCTTCCGAGACTGACGAATGCCTACCTTGGTTTGTTTTTTTTTAAGTCGGTGTGTGGTTAGAGTTCTAGCGAGTGAGAGAGAGAGAGACAGAGAGAGAGACAGACAGACAGACAGACAGGGACAGAGAGAAACAGATAGAGACAGATAGAGACAGAAACACACAGACACAGACAAGAGAGAGAGAGAGAGAGAGAGAGAGAGAGAGAGAGAGATGAGAGAGAGAGAGAGAGAGTGAGAGACAGACAGACAGACAGACAGACAGACAGACAGACAGACAGACAGACAAACAGACAGAGAGACAGAGACACAGAGAGATGGCTAGATAGCCGACCTTGAAGGTGAGGAGCATGGAGAGGAACTTCCTCTTGTCCCCGATCAGCATGCACTGGCTGACCACAGGCAGGGCTTCCTTCACCGCGTCCTCTATGGCCACGGGGGGGATGTTCTCTCCGCCCGCCGTGATGATCAGCTCTGGACACACAGCACACACATACACTAGTCAGTTAATCAGGCAGTCAGTCAGTCAGTCAGTCAGTCAGTCAGTCAGTCAGTCAGTCAGTCAGGCAGGCAGGCAGGCAGGCAGGCAGGCAAGCAGGCAGGCAGTCAGTCAACATAATTTACAACCATTAGTTAGTGGTAGTCTACTGTGAGCTTAGAGTGGTAGTGCTACGGTAGTTGATATTTATCATTTGTATTGTTTTGTTTTCGGATTGGGTGGTGATACGGTTGTCGACAATGATATTTTATTTTGTCATTTATCTTTTATTCAGGATGATAGAATGGATGTTGAAACAAAGAGAGAGAGAGGGGAGAGTGGCAGAGACAGAGAAAGATAGGGAGATAGAGACAGAAACAAAGAGAGAGATAGAGAGGGGGAGAGAGGCAGAGAGAGAGAGAGAGAGAGGGAAAGAGAGAGGGAGGGGGGATAGAGAGAGAGAGAGAAAGAGAGACAGAGAGATAGAGATAGAGAGGGGGGATAGAGAGTGACAGAGAGAGAGAGACAGAGACAGAGAGAGAGATAGAGAGAGAGGGAGGGATAACGAGGAGGCAGAGAGAGAGAAGGGGAGAGAGAGAGGAACTCGAACTCTAAACTTTTGACTTTTCGCACATTGACCTCTATCACAAGGTGAACAACATTGCAAACCAAGACAGACCAGCTGTCCTAGGCCCTCGTGAAGGCTCTCAGCCAGCATCAAGAGCCCTGTACTGTGTGTCTGACCTTTGATCCTGCCGTGATGAAGAGGAAGCCGTCCTTGTCTTTGCCGATGTCCCCGGAGTGCAGCCCCCCCCTCTCGTCCAGTGCCTCCTTCGTCTTCTCCTCCTCGTTCAGGTAGCCCATGAACACGTGCCGCCCGTGCATCACCACCTGCACACACAGACACATCAATCAAATCAAATCAAATCAATAATTTTTATTTCCAGATGGTACACTGAATAAGCATTAATTTCCTTTTTTTTCATCAAGCCATCTATCTGAAGGAAAAAAACAAAAAAACAACAAAAAAGCCCCCCCCCCAAAAAAAAAAAAAAAGCTGAAAAAATATTTCACCAACATAATTAACTAACATGATTTCAACAGCCTTAAGAATAAAATATGCCTATAGAAAATACAAGATTCACACACACACATGCACGCACGCGTGCGCATACGCATACACGCACGCACAAACACACACACGCAGGCAGAACGGCAGGCACAGAAACATACACGCACACATTCACACACACAAGACAAACACACACGCACACACAGACACACACACACAGACTCACGCATGCACGCACGCACGCACGCACGCACATGAGCATTCACAGACACACACAAACACACACGTAAACACACAGTCTACACATTGCAGGTCAGGGATCTGTGAGGATTAAGGACTGAAAACTGGCGGAATGGAATGAAGCATGGAACGAGATAAATAGATACGAGAAATGTGTGAATGCGTGTGTGCGCGCGAGTGTTGTGTGTGTCTTGTGTGTTGTATGTGCGTATGTATGTGCGTATGTATGTGTGTATGTGTGTGCATGTGTGTGTGCGTGCATGCGTGTTTGTGTGTGCGTGCGTGCGTGCGTGTGTGTGTGTGCGTGCGCGCGTGCGAGCCTGTGTGTGTATGTGTGCGTGCGTACATGCGTGTGTGTGTGCGTGCGTACGTATGTGTGTGTTTGTATGTGTGTGTGCGTGCGTGCGCGCGTGCGTATATGTGTGTGTGTGTGTTCCCACCTCTCCATTGCCGTCCTCATCGGGGTTGACCAGCTCGGTGGTCACTCCAGGCATCTCCTTCCCCACAGACCCCACACGGTTTGCCCGCGGGTAACCCGACGTGTGAGGACCTGCAGTGCACACACACACCATATCATTAACAACCACGATGACTCCCTCCCTCTCTGCCTACCCTGACACAGCAGACAGGAGGTACTAGCCCTCGATATCAAGGAACGAAATCATAACTGAACAACAAGATATATGAACCATATAACTACATCCATCTATCTATCTATCTATCTATCTATCTATCTATCTATCTATCTATCTATCTATCTATCTATCTATCTATCTACCTCCCTACCTACCTCCCTACCTATCTTTCTACCTATCTTTCTACCTATCTTTCTATCTATCTATCTATCTATCTATCTATCTATCTATCTATCTATCTATCTATCTATCTATCTATCTATCTATCTAATTTATCTCTTAGTGTCCTGAACCACTCGAAAGTGCAGTATCATCATGCCATACTTTTTAAGCTGAGTATGGCCAAAGGAAACCTTTTCTCTCTGTCCATGCACACTAGACACCTTAGGAGAATGTTTCTGTTTTAATACTGCAGTGTTTTCATACAGAATACATGGAAACACCACTCACACACTTGTGTTTCATTATGTTGCTTACTAGAGATGACCTAACAATTGCGGACAAAACAAGCAGCAAACACCTTTCGACACAGGATACAAACATGACAGACAATGCCTGGCTCCTTACCTGAGCACTCGCTCATGCCGTAGACCTCCACCAGCGGCTGGTTGACGCCCATGAAGTACTCCAGGGTTTCCTTGGTGATGGGGGCGGCCCCCGATATCCTCAAGACGCAGCGCTCCATTCCCAGCAGACTGCGCACCTTCTTGAACAGCAACACCTCCGCAATGCTCATCGACAGGGGCGCGCTTTGCCTGAACACACACAGAGAGAGACACAGACAGGTAGTTGGTGAGGGTGTGTGGTGTAGTGTAGAGAGGTAGTTGAGGTAAGTGTGTGTGTGGGTAGGGGGATGGGTGAGAGAGAGAGACAGACACACAAAGACAGTGAGTAGTACATGTTGAGTAGTGTATATACAGAGGTAGTGGAAGCAAGTGAGAGTGAGAGAGTGAGAGAGAGAGAGAGAGAGAGAGAGAGAGAGAGAGAGAGAGAGAGAGAGAGAGAGAACAGACAGACAGACAGACAGACAGACAGACAGACAGACAGACAGACAGACAGACAGACAAAAAGACAAAAAGAAAAAAGACAGACAAACAGACAGAGAGTGTGTGTGTATGTGTGAGTGCGTGGTGGGATGGATGAGAGTGTGTGTGTATGTTTGCGCGCGCGTGTGTGTGTGTGTGTGTGTGTGTGTGGTATATGTGTGTGTGTATGTGTATGTGTTTTGTATGTTTGTGTGTGTGTATCTGTGTGTGTGTGTATGTGTTTTGTATGTTTGTGTGTGTGTGTGTGTGTGTGTGTGTGTGTGTGTGTGTTGTGTGACTTAAATCATTTACACTCATACAATCGTCCATGTATAAAACAAACGAATATCAATCTTACGTATACATACGCATTCCTACGCATACACACACAACGCACATACACATAACACACCCACACACACAACACACACCCCCCTCCCCCCACCCCACCCCACACAACCCCACCCCCCTACCCCACCCCATCCCCCCCACCCCCACACAACCACCCTCACACCACCCCACACCACTCTTCCCTACCCGTTCATGATGGCGTAGTTGCTCTTCACCCCAACGCCCTTTGCCCAGCGGCCCAGCTTTCGCTTGATGCCGGTGACGCTGAGGGCGGCTGTCTGCATGCGCTCCTGGAACTTCTCCCACACTCGGGGCACGCCCAGCGTCACGTGGGGCTGCACCTCCCTCAGCGTGTCTCCAAGGCTGCCCTGGGTCACGCAGCAACGTTCGTTATTAGTATTACCATACTGTTCAGGGTCACACGGCAACGTTCGTTATTGTCATCGTCATTAACAGACTGCCCTGTGTCACACAGCAACGTTCGTTATTGTCATCGTCATTACTAGTGTTTATCGCTACTGTCGTGTATTTTTCTCTTTCTTTAAAGCATTTCCATTGTTATCACACAGTGCTATTCGTTATCATCGTCTAAGTGGTCAGAGCACTGGCTTTCCCCAAAGTGGGATGGGTGACCGTTTGCACGCCTTGGCTTCAGTACAGTCCCCCAGTCCACCCAGCTGTAAATGGGTACCTGCCCTCTTTAGGGTCAGGGAAGGTAAAGCAGCGAGGGAGAGGAGATGGGCGCCGTCCTCAAAATGTTGGCCCCTAGAGAAGCTGAGGTCTCTGAAGCCTCGCTCCCCTACGACCGCCAAAGTTATGGGACACCTTTTCCTTTAAAGTTTACTTTCACCTGTAGCACTATTCGTTATTATTATCGTCATTATCATACTGCTGAGTCATGCAGCATTATTCGTTATCATTATCATACTATTCTGTGTCGTGCAGCATTATTCGTTATTATTATCGTCAGTATCATACTGCCCTGTGTCACAAAGTAATGTTCGTTATTATGACCGTCATTATCACACTGCCGTTCGTCACACAGCATTATTCGTTATTATTATCGATATAGTCATTATCATACTGCCCTGTATACATATATACATATTACCTTATAACTTCATTACCCAGCCTAGGCAGGCTGTGTGTGTAAGTGCTTGTGCGTGTGTGCGCGCGCGCGTGCGTGCGTGCGTGCGTGCGTGCGTGAACGCCCTAAACGCTCAGAATAACTACTGTAGGCACTGCTGCTGACTCCAGGGGAAATGCCCCGGCAGGGCCTGTGTACCTTCAAGGCGTCAGGCTGAGCGAAGTAGGTGGTGCCGCCAAACCCCATCACCACAAACAGGTCCAGCAACTGCGCAGCGATGTGGCTCAGGGGCAGGTAACTCACGATGCTCACGTTGCCATAGGACAGCGCCACCTGCCTGCTGGCTTCCTGCTGCAGGGAGCCTAGCGTCCACGTGATCTGTCACACACAGCCACAACAACAACGACACTGGGTACTTGTTATTACCATAATGATACTACGTTAGTTTCGTTTTATTACCACAATAATACAACGTTAGTTTCGTTCTATTACCACAAGAATGCTACGTTACTTTACTTTCGTTTTGTTACCACACTAATACTTATTACTACGTTGTTTTTGTTGTTTTATTACTATTATTTTTAGCGTGCTTAATTATTCCTCTGCGTGTCTTTATATACACAAAGGAAATTAAGGCTACGGCAGGAGAATCCAAG
>CM060328.1:1175394-1180394 GCA_030674155.1 Stramonita haemastoma | reverse complement strand
TGTTGTTGGGGTTGCTTGCTTGTTTATTTGTTTCTTTTTTGCAATGATTAGGATTTATTCATCAGGCCATAACTATACCCAAACTGTGCATTGTTCATCTCACCTGTCCTCGCTCGCACAGTTGCACATTATTACCCCTTTAGTGCCACATTCTGTTTTTCCATTATAAAAATGTTAGTATCTGTTTGTTTATTTCATTTGATAACATGTTAATTTGTATTTTGTCAGACAGACAGACTCATTGAGAGAGACAGACAGACAGACAGACAGACAGACAGACAGACAGACAGAGAATCTGACATACAGACAGACATATAGAAGACAGACAGACAGACAGACAGACAGAGAACGATAATCACAACAGCTGGTCATTCCTATTACACTTTTTGTATGGCGCACAGACCAGAACACATGGTAACAATGGCATTGCATCAATCACACTTTCGCACAACTTCACACCCTATTCTCTTCATCATAGACACCTTTCAAAAACTATGTACGCAGACTGAATGGAAAACAAGAAAACCAGAATAAACGATTTACATGTTATAACATTCCACCTCTAAACAAAAATGGTAAAACAAGTAGGACCCTGTCTATCCACTACCGGTTTTCCCGGTTTCAATTTATGGCTCTCAGCCATGTAAGAAACGAGGTGTCATGCTATTGGTATCTAACTTTAGGACCCTGGCCACGAGTTCTATGTTCAAGTCCATTATGTTTTATTGAAAATGAACACGTTTGAAAGCTTTCAAAAATTAATGTAGCGTAGCAATCTGTCAGTAGTGTGTGTGTGTGTGTGTGTGTGTGTGTGTGTGTGTGTGTGTGTGTGTGTGTGTGTGTGTGTGTTGTGTGTGTGTGTATGTGTGTGTGTGTGTGTGTTGTGGTTTGTGTTCGTGCTTGTATTGTTTGTGTGTATGTATGTGTGTGTGTGTGTGTGTGTGTGTGTGTGTGTGTGTGTGTGTGTGTGTGTGTGTGCGCGCGCGCGCGTGTGTGTGTGTATGTGCGTGTGTGTGTATTGTGTGTATATGTATATGTGCGCGCGTGTGTGTGTGTATTGTGTGTATATGTATATGTGCGCGCGCGCGTGTGTGTGAGTGCATGTGTGTGCGTGTGTGTGTGTGTGTGTGTGTGAGTGTATGTGTGTGTGTGTATGTGTCCTCCTTCCACCAAAAGAACACTTGTACCTCCCTTCTGCCAAAGGAACAAGATCCCAGATAAAATCACTATCTTCTTATTAAAGAGAAATCCAGACAGGCACAGCACTACCGAAGAGAAGACAATAAAACTTCAAAACCATGCTTAAGTCGGATGCGCTGGGCCTGACTTGTCAGGCGCTTAACGGCAGCGCGATCATTTTCGCTGATAGTTTATAACATGACAGACAACTCTAGCTGTTGTCTCAGCATTTTACGACGACGAAGAAGAAACATTCAAAACCATCACTCATCAAACCTCTTTAGAAAAACCCAATACCAGTTATTCTGTGGAGCAGGTAGGAACACCATTCGCCACACACTGGAGGCTGAAAAGTAAAAGTAATGATACTAACACGAGTAGGACTGTGCATGTGTCATCTACCAGAACGAACACTTACTGATGTCATCTACATCCAAGTCCGTGGTTTCTTTCACAGCAGTCTCATCCGCATCCTCCTTCACTCTGCTGAACTGACCGCTGCGCTCTCTGCAGAGACTGTCTCTCCTGGTTTCTCTGGCTGGTGGGAGTCCTGGGCGAGTTTGGATGAGTTTTGATGGATTTGGGGGTGAGTTTTGGGACGGGGTTTGGGGCGTGTTTTGGGGTGAGTTTTGGACGGGTTTTCGCGAGTTTGGGTGGATTTTGGGGTGAGTTTCGGACGAGTTTTGGGATGGGTTTTGGGTGAGTTTTGGGACGGGTTTCCGTCGAGTTTGGGGTCGGGTTCTGGGCGAGTTTTCTCTATGGCGCTGTCAGCGGAGTGGTTGTTCTCGGTGACAGTTTTGGTGTCGGCAGAGTTCTTGTCACCGGGTGTCTCAAAAGCATCGACAGCAGTCTCCTCGATCAGCGGGCCTTTCCCGGGGGTCTGGCCCCCATCAGAGCTGATGCCGAACACTTGGATGGGGGTCTCCATGGCGGACATAGGTCCCAAAGACTGGTCTCTGTCTAGCACCCAGTCACTTCAGACACACCCCACACAGACACACACATAGATACTCCCCGTGAGAATTTGGCGGCAGCGCTACTCAGCGTGTCTGGACAAGCACACATTCGTCACAGGGGTAGAAATAGTCATGTCCATATCTTTTCTTGAGTTTTTTTTGTTGTTAGGAGTAGAGGCAACGAAGATTCAGAAACATCCAGAATTGAGAACTGATGATGGAATTTTTTTTAGGAAAATGTGTTGAAGACACTGAAAGTCGCTGTGACGCCTGTTTTCTTGAAAATGTATTTCTGCGAGGCCTGAGCTTCCCAGTCCGCAACACAGTCTGTTGTTTCTGCCTTAAAAGCAGACGACAGTGTGCCGCACACTCGATACTATAATTTTGACAGTTCTCTATCCATTTCGCAACAGAGTCGCGGTCGTACACCTTGGAGCGAACATTTGTGTGTGGTTTTTTTCCACTTTGGTTCGGGTATCTTCATGTTGTCACTGCTTCAGTGTATAATTTATTCATTATAGATTACAAAGAAATCCTGTAGATGTAATTTCTTTCTAAACAAGGATATATTAAGCTTTTGTTACCAATAAACAATTCCAAATTCCAATACTTTATTGTCTCAGAAACAGATAAATTCACGCGGGTTACACAATGTCAACATCATCTTTCTAAAAACCAAAACTGAATCCTTTGCATGTTTTTTCCCACCTAGTTGAAGGCATCTAAAGTTAGTCACCACGAAAGGTTACAAACACCCTGCTCATGAATTACAAACAAATACTTCTGTATGTACATTCTACCCATATAGTAGTACATTGATCTTAATTAAGGTTTGTCACCTCAACATTTTATCATTTACATGCTTACAAATTTGAAAACAAATGCTGTGTATGTTTGTTTGTTTTTATTCCACCTATATTATTTTGCTTCACTCTTCATCTCTCAACTCTGCATGTTCTTTTTTGTTTGACTTCAGATCAGCAGAGTTCTATCACAGCTTTTCTAGGGCCTTGTTTAGAACTTCCTGATTAAGGCAGGAATTCCGAGTGGCGACCCACAGAAAAAGAGCCTTTCATTGCCACCAGTCCATTGCTAGACTAGGCCAGAGAGGCAGTACTGTCTAATTTACCTGCCTGCCGCTGGATTTAGCTAATGACTGCGCTAATGCCTTAGGCTGACTACCTTCAGATCCAATGGCCTTGTCTTCTCCTTCTCTGCTCCACTCCCAACAGAAAAGAACCGAAAAAGATATTTATACATAGCTTGTGCTCAACAGTGGAAAATCCTCTGGTGAAAACAAAGCATCCTCTGTATCACACCGTACCATTTTCTCAAAATCGTCTGGTTTGGGCGAATGGTTTCGTCATTCTAAGTGTATTCCTTTCTCCTCGAATACAACATCACACAGAGTCACAGCACACGCGCGCTAACCACCACACACCCCACACACACACACACACACCACACAAACACACAGCAGATGAGAAAGCCTGTAAGTTCTTTACCCTCAAAGATCATCTTGACTTTCACACAGCACACACACACACACACACACCACAACACACACACACACACACACACCACACACACACACACACACACACGAGTCTATATCACTACAGTCAGAGTGAACACACACACACACACACCACAAACAAAACACCACACACAACACACAATCGTTAATATCACTAACAGTCAACAGACTTGAAACAACACACAACACACACACACACACTCACACACACACACACACACACACACACACACACACAACACACACATCCGTCTAATATCACTAACAGTCGACAGACGTTGAACACACCACACACAACACACACACACACACAACAAACACACACACACACACACACACACTACACACACAACACTAAAACACACACACACACACACACACACACACACACAACACACACCGTCTAATATCACTAACAGTCGACAGACGTTGAACACACACAACACACACCACACACACACACACACACACACACCACACACACAACACACACACACACACAACACTGGTGTGAAACAAGGAGAATTCTAAGTACAAATGACAGTAGGGAAGTAGCCCCTCAGGACGGCAGAGATGCTAAAGATACCGCTCTCTCTGCTGGCTGTATGAAACTCGGTTAGTGTCACACTTATGTTGAACATATCCTTTTGTTCCACACGCGTTTTCCCCCTCATTTTTATACATAGTTTGACTTCCTAAAATGTATACGTCACAGGCAATAATAAGGATATTCAGATCTGATGGTGTTGTTGTGATTAGATTAACGTCCCCGCGGGGATTTCAAAATTAGGGAATATTCAGAGCAACATCAAAGCTTTTTTTTTTTTTGTAATGTTTTCTTATGAATGAAACCCTTTTCAAGAACCCAAACGGACTAATAAGAAAGGGAGACGATTTTGTATTAAAGTCAGTGTTGAAAAAAAAGTAAGTTATTCCCCTTTCCAATTGTTTCCCCCCCCCCCCCCCCCTCTCCCTTTCTCTCTAACGTCCTAGTTTTCATCATAATTCTGGACTATATTATAATACACAGGTCTGCAAGCGCGCAAGCGCACGCACATACACGCGCGCACACACACACATGCACACGCGAGTGGTTTTTTTATTGTTGGATATTTTTGTTTGGATGGTTGGTATGTGTATGGGTGTGGGGAGGAAGTCGTCTTTTTTATTCGTTTGTTTTGTTTGTTGTTTTGTCGACTGTACGGCACGTCCACAATCAACATAAGAATTTATCAGCGAGTGATAGAAAAGGTTGGACACGTCACCACTGATGCGCTGCTTCTCTCCACACGTGGCAAATACGTCTTTTTCAATACAGCAGTAAAGCC
>CM060328.1:1170394-1172894 GCA_030674155.1 Stramonita haemastoma | reverse complement strand
GCTGGTGGGCGGTTGCATGGGTGGACAAATGGATGGATGGATGAGCGGGTGAGTAGATGGGTGGACTAATGGATGGATGAATGAATGGAGAATGGATGGAGGGAGGGAGGGAGGGAGGGATGGAGGGATTGGGTAAATGAATAAATCGATGAATAGATTTTATTTATTTTATTTTATTTATTCTTTTATATCGAGGATAACAGAATAAGCAATCATGTGCTTTTTTTCATCCGGTCCCCGTGTGTATGCAGTTTTGTAAATATTGTCATCTGTTCCCACCGGCACACGATGGCCACTCTTACGAAAAGCGGAACAGGATTTAACGTGTGCGCAAGATGTTCTGCGTGCGTTCGCACACGGGGCCTCGGTTTAAAGTCTCATCCGAATGACTTTTGGGGAGAGTGGAGTCAGCACTGATGTTAACTCCAGGAAGAAAATTTCCTCGACCGGACTCGAACCCGGGTCTTCAAATTGCCAGCGCAATGTTCTGACCACTAGGCTATCCGCCTCCCAATGAATGATGAATGAACGAATGGGTGATTACAGAGACAAAGAGGCAGACAGTCAGACAGACAGACAGAGACACACAGAGAAAGAATAAGAAAATCGGAAATGTATTCAGAATAACCACAGCCCCTTCTGAAGGTATAGACAATAGAAATGACACCACATTAACAAACAAACAAACAAACCTTGGAAATCAACAGACAACAATGAGCTGTCAAGTGTACAATAGTTTACACTGAGCCATGCATTGGTCAACGTCACATTGAGCACACTGATATTCATCAGATCGTATTACATTGGCATGTCTTTTCAACGCCCCGGCCCATGCATAAAGTTTTGATGAGTCTGCACTTTGATTATTGCATTAGTAATAATGTCACACAATAAAGAAAGTTTGGGCTTATATACAATTTTCTTAGAAAATACCATCTTGTCTAAGGTGGTTGAGATTACAAAACAAAACAACATGAATATATGATAATTATTTTTGTGCTTCTATAAGATTAGTTGTACTTGGAGGTGTGTAAATATAATGTGTCCTGAAAATGGTTTCAGGTGATCAATATAAATCAGTGTTTCTCTCACTGTAAATCATCTATACTTTATCATAGGATCTTTTACGTCAACCAATATCAATAGGGAAATTTTTGTTGTTACATTTGTTGGAAGTTTTATAAGATCTGCAGAAAGAAATTGTGTCACTATTTCGTACAGATTCATTTAATTTAGGGCTTCTCTCCCCTCACACGTTCATTTAACTTTGTAATCACACCCCCCCCCCCCCCCCCCCCCCCCAAGCGTTCATTTAAGTTGGGGTCCCCCTCTCATTTAATTTTGACGTGTCCCCCCTCCCCCACGCCTTTCACGTTTTGTGGATCCAGTCAAACTTGTGTGGGCCTGAGGTCGAATAGGTTCTTACTCTTAGGTTCAACTTGCCCATGGCACACTCAGACACTGCATGACAGTTCCTGTGAAGTGGTGTAATGACTACATAGAAAGAAGTTAAGGATGTAGTCCAACAGATCTCTGTTGTAGAGTTTAACAAAGTCCCAGCGGAGGTATCCGCACCCCTGAAGACTTGACCAGTTCCCTCCATTTCTCTCTCTGTTCTGCCTTTCTCAAAATTTAGTTGAGTTCTAGGCCTGTCCATTCGCTGATGTTGTCCTCCCATCTCTTCCTTGGTCTGCCTCTTTTTCTTCCTCCTTGGACAATACCTTGCAGTATTGTTTTTGCAAGTCCATTTGATCTTGTGACATGCCCGTACCATTTAAGTTTACGCTTCTTTACAATTGATAGGTTTTTGTAGGGACCAATGGTTTGCTGGATTTTGTTCTGTTAACAGAAAGGAATAGAAAAGTGGGGCAGGTAGAGATCGTTTGTCAAATGTTTCTTACGCCTTGCCCTCCATAGATGCTGACCATGAATGAATTGAAATATGCTATGTGAGTTATAATGAGTGCAATGCTCCACGTTTTGAACAACTGTAAGTAATGTACGACATGTTATTTCTTCAGAGTGCAGAGGATCGTGTGTTGGAAATGTCTGTGCTTTCAAACCTCTTGACAAAATTATGGAACGCTTGACGAGAAAGCATAACCAGAAAAAAGAAATAAGGAAAAAATAATTACAGACAGTAACGAAAACAGATTGAAACAAAAGGACTTCAGCCAAGTTATGGAAATATAGTATGAAAAAAACCCATTTGGCAGGTATTGCTTTTATACGCGGGGATGGCTATCTAGTTTAATGTAGTAAATTCTATGTGTGTGCAAGCTTAGTCCAACCGCTAAGTCAAATCAGAAAGTAACGAAAACAGATTGAAAATGTGATTTATGAAAAGTTATGGAAATATGATATGAAAAAAATTGGCAAGTGTTGCTTTTATACGCGGGGATGTCTATCCAGTTTAATGTAGTAAAGTCTAGGTGCAAGCCCTAGTCACACCTCTAGCAAATCTTTCGCTAGTGTCTACATTTTAACACAGATTGGCGTA
>CM060328.1:1152894-1155394 GCA_030674155.1 Stramonita haemastoma | reverse complement strand
GTGCCTTGGATTTATGGGATAAGTGTGGGGAAGGGGGTGGGGAGAGAGAGAGAGAGAGAGAGAGAGAGAGAGAGAGAGAGAGAGAGAGAGAGAGAGAGAGAGAGAGAGAGAGAGAGAGAGAGAGAGAGAGAGAGAGAGAGAGAGCAGAGACGGACGGACGGACGGACGGACGGACGGACGGACAGGACAGGACAGACAGACCGGCACATCACAAGCATTACTAACTAACTATACGAAAGGCAGACCGTAGACAGATGATTACAAATAAAAGTGTAGTTGTGACACCAGCATGTCAAATCACGGTGATGACAAAACAAAACAAAAAACAACCAAAAGAGTAACACACCACTGCATACATCTCTCCCTCCTTCCCACGGATATTACCCCCCCCCCTCCCCACCCAACCCCCATCCTTCCCCACCCCACTCCAACTCCTCCCCACCCACCCACCCCACCCAACCCCTCGCTCCTACTTACTCCCCTCTTCAGTTCATCATCTAACAAATGACTGTGATTTTAGTCGCCCCTTTTCCCGACCCCCCCCCCCCCCCCCCCCCCCTCAGTTAGAATGAGGTCCTATTAGGAATACGATTCACACATGTATACATCTTTAACATGTTTGGCAGACGGGGGGGGGGGGGTCCTTTCAGTTTCAAACTGCAGTTCAAAAGGGATGGATGGTTGGATGAATAGATGGATAGAGGAGGAGTGAGAGAGAGAGAGAGAGAGAGAGAGAGAGAGAGAGAGAGAGAGAGAGAGAGAGAGAGAGAGAGAGAGAGAGAGAGAGAGAGAGAGAGAGAGAGAGAGAATTAATGAATTATAAATGAATGAATGGCTTATATTTATTTTTCAAGGGTAACAGAGTAAGTATTCACTTTTTTTTTCATCCGACCCTTGCCTGATCAGGGAATAGCAAAACAAAACAAAACCAACAAAAAGAGAAGAAGAGAGAGAGAGAGAGAGAGAGAAGAGAGAGAGAGAGAGAGAGAGAGAGAGAGAGAGAGAGAGAGAGAGAGACAGAGACAGAGACAGAGAGAGAGACAGAGAGAGAGACAGACAGACAGAGAGAGAGAGAGAGAGAGAGAGAGGGGGGGGGGAGGTATTACAAGTGTATATGAGATCAAGTTGCAATCGTAATAAATGAAGAATCTAAACAAGTTTTTTTCAAGAATTGTACTAGTTAGCGTTGACAAAGTTCAAGATCTGAAGGTACCAGCAAAGCACACAGCGTGTGAACGCGCTGACCGTTCAGCAAAGAAATTCCACATTCCATTGGATATGGGGGGAAAGAGAACAAAAAAGAACAAAAACAAAGCAAAACAAGTACACAACGAAAGCAGGTGAATATGTCATTTCATACCGTTGAAGAAACAAAAAGTAAACAGTTAAAAGAAATAGTTGTGAGGGGGGGGGGGGGTGAAGGCGATTCTATTTTATCTTTAATAGAATCCAGACTTAGTCTGCAGAGAGAATAAGGCAACAACAACAACAACAACAAACAACAACAAAACATCACGAAAGTGAAATTTCGAAGGCTTCGAACCCAGCCCTGTTGACTCAATGCGTGACGTCATTCATTCATCGACGCTATCAGCTCCGCACCAAATTCCACCAACATTCGCTAATGGACGGCAGTTGCCTAACTTGCACTCGCGCCCTTTGGATAGTTTTCCCAGGCAAGTTACAGCAAAAACAGACCTAGACCTACCTTTGCTTTTGTACCTAGTTGGCATTCCCAACCCCAGCCATCAACAATTTGATGTCAAGTCAATTAGCGCTCAACACTGCCCCTATGTGCGGGTCAGAATGGGTCTGACACATGACACCGGGGTGTTTTACCGTTTGTCATCTTTTCCCTGAGGTCTGCCATTTTTTTTACCAACTGCTATTTTTTCATGTTCGTTTTATCGTTAGCAGATAGTTTAGAGATAGAAAATTGAAATTTGATTTCACGGGACAGTGTTGTTTTTTCAGCTGCCAAATAATGTTTTGCTTCGTCTGATGGTGGAACACACTATGTAGGCTATAAGCTGCTGCTCCAAATGGATTCATGTTTTTTTTCTTTTTCAAATAAACATTTTGTTCAAACTAAAACTGAAATAAACAGTCGCGATTGGTTCCATGACAGATGAACTAAGCACAGGATTCGCACTGTGCACGCGCGTACATACACACAGTGACACACACACACAAACATATATATGTATAAATATATAAAAAATATTATATATATATGTGTGTATCATGATTATGTGCATGTATTTGTATAACACATGCATATAATATGGTATACATGTACATATTGTGCAGTGTATGTATACATGTATAATATCCGTATTTCTCTAGTCCGGAATGTGCTCGGTCTACAATGTCATAGCTTTGACTTTTCTGCATCTTTCGGATCGACATTTGCGAGAGAAAGCTGCCCTGCTCACCCTGAAATCATACATGTATGTCATTAATCAATGTGGCTTTGTATTGCATTTTAACACTCAGATTT
>CM060328.1:1127894-1147894 GCA_030674155.1 Stramonita haemastoma | reverse complement strand
CAGACATGATGAAGACAGAGAAGAGTGAGAGAGAGAGAGAGGATGTAAAATATGGGAAATGCTGCGGGAAAATGAGTTCACGGGCATACTGATACCTGTAGATTCTAAACTAACAGACAGACAGACAGGCAGACAGACAGACAGACAGACAAACAAACAAACAAACAGACAGAGAGACAGAGAGAGAGACAGAGAGAGAGAGAGAGAGAGAGAGAGAGAGAGAGAGAGAGAGAGAGAGAGAGAGAGAGAGAGAGAGAGAGAGAGAGAGAGAGAGAGAGAACTCGAACTCGAACTCGAAAGGTTTATTCATGGAAAAAGGCCATTGGCCCATACATGAAGGGGGTTGCCGAATAACGATAACGATAATTGCTTTAAGCTGACACACGACGCTACTCCAAGCCATGGAAACCACAGCATTGATTAGTAATGTACATCGAGACACAAACTCTTTACTGTCCAAATATGTTACGGCATTCCGAGCCTTTCTTTCGTCCAGTCTTTGTCACAAACACACCCTTAGGTCTAGGCTAGGCCTAGCCAAGAGACTGCTGTAATAGGTCTCTAAGTGTCGCTAAGTCCCTTGAAGCACAAGATAGGGTCTCCGTGTGTAGTGTGTTCTGGATACGCTTCCCATTCCGCAAACTGGCGAGTTTGACACGTTCCTCTTTTAGCATGTTTTTCTCTTGCTGTTTGACAAACCAGTACACACATACTGGCTCAGTGTCTGGTTGGCATGCGCACTGGATCACAATGTCGTCTGACTCACACGTCACAATATCTTCACCGTCTGAATGATGTAGCACGGATTTTCTAAAGTGTGTATTTCTTTGTCTGTCTCTTAGCCTTCTCTGTACGGATCTATCAGTTAGAGTAGCCACGTACTGTTTGACATTTCTTGTGTCGAATGCACCAACAATATTATCATTGTTCACCTCAGGCTGCAAAACACACATATCAGCACAGTCACTACAATCAGACATACAGGGAGGTTCTAAATCAACCGATGATGGCAACTTAACTGATGTTTTTGTGTTGATGTCCTGTGTGTGTGTTGTTGGTAGGTCTATTCCATGTGTATCTACACATGCTGTATTCCCCTGTTCTACTCCACTGTCAGGCAGACTCGAGGCACTGAGGACACAGTCACTTTCACACACAACACTTGCCTGCTTCTCTTTATGCTTTCGAGATCGTTCAACATCTCGTCGTCTTTGCGAAAACGATTTTTTCCTGTAGTACTGTGCTTGTGTGCTGCGATTCACTGTTGGATCCGCCATGTTGGTTGACACTGTTGTGTCCACTGGTTTCAGTCGCAAGACAAAAACCACGCTGTCCCCTTCTCCTGCCACTTTCCAGCTGGAAACTGCATTGTCGGTCAGCAGGGCGCCTAAGGTCCTCTCCACAGCCGCTGGAAGTCCAGTAACTGGCATTTTTTAATGAATTTCTAGTTTTACTGCTGCTCACAGAAAATGTACGCCCTGTCCGCTTCACTTCTCGTCGAGAGAGAGAGAGAGAGAGAGAGAGAGAGAGAGAAGTAGGCCTAGCAACAAAACCAAACACACCAACAAGAAAAGACGAACATGAATTTTATTATACAACATGAATTTTATACGAACATGAATTTTATTATACAACATGAATTTTATACGAACATGAATTTTAACGACACGTGCTTTCTAGTTTCCAACGAGCAGTTTTAAACTGTGAACGAAAACAACAACAACAGGGGGAGGAAAATACCAGCGTACAATCCCTACAGAATGTGTATCCGGGAGAAGATGGCGTGACACTGACAGATGAAGTGTGCGATGTACATAGCTTGAGGCCTGTGAGGTCCTGACCTAGCTTCGTCAACCCCCTCGGTTCTTCCGCTCTGTATAATGTCTGTCTGACTTTAGACTTCTGTAGTACTGTCAATCCCTTAGATTCTCTCCCCTGAGCTATATAATGTCTGTCTGACTATAGACTTCTGTAGTACTGTCAATCCCTTAGATTCTCTCCCCTGAGCTATATAATGTCTGTCTGACTTTAGACTTCTGTAGTACTGTCAATCCCTTAGATTCTCTCCCCTGAGCTATATAATGTCTGTCTGACTATAGACTTCTGTAGTACTGTCAATCCCTTAGATTCTCTCCCCTGAGCTATATAATGTCTGTCTGACTTTAGACTTCTGTAGTACTGTCAATCCCTTAGATTCTCTCCCCTGAGCTATATAATGTCTGTCTGACTTTAGACTTCTGGACTGTCAATCCCTAGATTCTTCCCTCCATGATGCTATATAATGTCTATCTGAACTATTAACTTCTTATATGTCAATCCTGATTCTTCCCTAGCTATATAATGTTCTTGTCTATCCATAAGACTTCCATGATGTCTTCCAATCCTTATAATTCTCTTCCATAAGCTATATAATGTCTTCTAATGTCTATCAGACTTTGTCTATACTAGTCTATCCTAGATGTCTTCATTCTATCCATGAGTCTATATATGTTGTCTACTAATAGTCTTCCTGATGTCTACTGTTCATATCCATTAATGTCTATCCATAAGTCTATCATAATGTCTACCCTAATGTTATCCATAATGTCTATCCTTATGTCTATCATAATGTCTATCCATTAATTCCATCCTATGTCTATCATAATGTCTATCCTGATGTCTATCATGATGTCTATCCTATGTCTATCATAATTCTATCCATAATTCTATCCATAATGCTATCCATAATGTCTATCCATAATGTCTATCCATAATGTCTATCCATAATGTCTATCCATAATGTCTATCCATAATGTCTATCCGACCAAGACCTCAGGCATGTAACTTTGTCAATCCCCTAGATTCTCTCCGCTCTCTATAATGTTTGTAGACCTGGCTGGATCCTGACCTAATACTTCAGGCCTGTAAGCACTGTGCTGTCAGTCCCCTAGATTCTATAATGTCTGTCTGACCTAATACTTCAGGCCTGTAAGCACTGTACCGTCAGTCCCCTAGATTCTATAATGTCTGTCTGACCTAATACTTCAGGCCTGTAAGCACTGTACTGTCAGTCCCCTAGATTCTATACTGTCTGTCTGACCTAATACTTCAGGCCTGTAAGCACTGTACCGTCAGTCCCCTAGATTCTATAATGTCTGTCTGACCTAATACTACAGGCCTGTAAGCACTGTACCGTCAGTCCCTAGATTCTATAATGTCTGTCTGACCTAAACTACAGCTGTAAGCACTGACTCAGTCCCTAGACTTCGCTCTAATGTTTTAGATCTGACTTAAGACTGCCTGTAAGTACTCCATGTCAACCCTCAGTCCCTGCACTCACACAGTGGACGTCGTCCTCCTCACAATGCCGCCTTGGGGAAACTAACTTCAGTCCCTTCACATCTGAAATCTCCGTGGGGATGGATACGATAGTCACAGCAACAACAATAACAACAAAAGCACCAGGTATGTACAGACCCGCAGAGAGAAGAAAGTCTAAACATGGACAGTGGTGAAATTCGCCTGATCCCCAACAGTGATAAGAGTTACACTGACTTAGTGTCTCATTGTTCACGATCCCTTCTTGTCTGATGCCACCAAAGTGTTGTGAATCACCGTCCATTAGGCATTACAGAATGATTGACACTTATTGACACAAGCACCACAACACCCGGGAGAACATTGCAATACAAGTCCACACACAGCAGGATGAACGAATGAAGCCTTCTGTAGCAATACAGTCCTCCATTAATTTTTTGTTCCTGTCCTGTGTCTCTGTGTGTCATGTCAGGCCTTAACGAAAATAAATTCGTAAAAGGATGGAGAATTGATGTACATTTTCTTACCCATAGATCTAAATTAATAATAATATATATTTTTATTAGAACCAGGGGTCACTCAAGATCAACATACCCAAAAGACACGGTCTGCAACATTCAATGCCATTGCCCAGTGACTCCTCAGGAAGGGACAGGGAGAAAAGGAACATGGCAGAAACAAAGAGAGTGATAGGAAAGATGGAACTCCTAGCACAGAATTTCCAGAAGGTGAGGATGTTATACAGGGCCCCCGGCATCCCCACAGAGATGTTCGATATTGTCTGAGAAAAAGAAAGGGAAAAAAAAAACCAACAGTGCGTGCATAACACACTCCTATGAGGACAAAGTGGGCGGCTGTTGTGAGCGCAAGTTTGATCTAAAGAAAGTTAACATCTTACGAGTTGTGTTTTAGCTTTCAGGGATGATAATTATGTGGATCAACAGCAACTTCAAGGCTAACTGAGTGAAAGTGAAACGTGCGGACAGACCGGATGTCAAAGTCTATAATGGGGAAAAGTCTGACGAAGTTGCCCAAATCATCAGGTGTACCTGTATAAGCTAATGTACTAGTGTACATTCTTTCCTCAGGGGAAAGCTGTCGTAAAACAGCAGGTACCAATCCGTGCCACACACAGCTATCTCAAGTCAGCCAGGTGGAAATTCAGGGCCATGGCCAGTACAGGTATTTGGGGAAGGGAGGGAGGGGGGGGGAGGGGGAGGCAGTGAGGTGGCTTTGCCCAGGGCATGGGAGGATGAGGGTGAAAGGTGAAAGGTGAAAGGGTGTGAAGTGACCGGCTGTTCCCCGCCCCTTACTGTAAAGCACTGTACACTATAAGTATAGATAATAATTGTGTATGTGATCATGTATGTATACATGTACGTGTGTATGTGTGTATGTGTGTATGTATGTATGTTTGTATACTGTATGTATTGTATACTGTATGTTTTTTACTGTATGTATGTATGTTAGTATGATGTATGTATGTATTATGTATGTATGTATGTATTATGAATACATGTATGTATGTATGTATGTATGTATGTATGTATGTATGTATGTATGTATGTATGTATGTATGTATGTATATGATGATGTATGTATGTATGTATGTATGTATGAACATGTATGACAATGTATGGTAGTGTATGTAGTTATTAGTAAATGTATGTATGTATGTATGATATGTATGTATGTAGTATGTATGCATGTATGCACACAAGGCCGTGAGTGGGCGAAACTATGATCAAGTGTGCAGTAGACAGTACACACATAGGGTGGCTGGTATCTAATAAAAAGAGACAGAAGAGACAGAGAGACAACACTAACAGAGATCTATACAGACAAGAGACAGACAGACAGACAGACAGACAGCAGACGGAGAGAGAGACAGGTAACTTGTGTCAAAAAATTGCTTATTTAATACAAGTAGAATTTCATGCTCGCTCTCTCTCTCTCTCTCTTCTCTCTCTCTCTCTCTCTCTCTCTCTCTCTCTCTCTCTCTCTCTCTCTCTCTCTCCGTGTCAAAATTCTAATTTGCATTTGAAAACAAGATGATGTCAGCGCTTATTCTATCTGCACAACTGACAAAAATCTTTTAATATTTTTCAATGCCCCTGTCTCAACAACACCTCCGCCCCCACAGGTGGTAGTCTCTGTAGTGATTACGCTGTGGGGTTGTGTAGATAGAAGCAGCCAATGATCATTCAACCTGCTTTCAATCATTGGCCTCAACAGAAAAAAAAAGTTCTTTTAACAATATATCACCCCTGTGCGAGACCAGGTATGACTATATATGACAGTATGACTAATACACACTTTATGATGTAATATGTGATATAACATATTACAATATAGATATTGGCATTTTACCATAGTCTGGTTCAGCTTTTGAAATCTAACCGCATATGAACAATAATATAAAAAAAATTAGCTCTGACTCGGTAGGCGTTATTTTTATATATAGACTCTAGATCTATTTACGAATTTTCTTCTCATACAGAATTTTTCACACACACACACACACACACACACACACACACACACACACACACACACACACACACACACACACACACACACACACACGTGCGCAAATGATACTTGCTGTAAAAATCTGGCTGACGAAAGTATGACAGGACACAATGTATTCTTTTTAACAGAGAAGCCCTAAACATCGTTTACAAACACCAGAGGGCCAACTACAGTATGTTGTCTGTCATGTGAGCAAAAATACGTTGTGCTGCCGTTAAGCACCTGACAAGTCAGGCCCAGTACATCTAACTTCAGTGTGGAAGAGAAACTTATCTTTAAAGTCTTTCTGGAAAAAGGGAAATGAGAATGGACCAAGCAGGCAGAACAAAACGACAAGTAAGGAACAAAGCAGAAACAAAGAGAGGGATAGAAAAGAGGGAATTCCTAGCACAGAATATATATCCTGAAGGTGAGGATGGTGTTTATAAATACTGACAGGCCCTGGCATCCCAGCAGGGGAAAGCCTTGAGCAGAACTAGGATACATACATACATACATACAATACATACATACATACATACATACATACATACATACATACATACATACATACATACATACATACATATGTATACACACATGAGTTCAAAATCAAACTGTTTTCTCATAGGCCTACTTTTTACAGTCATTTAGCTAAGTCAGGCCTCTGTTTCCCCAGGACACTGTACTGATCAGCTACATGTAGCTAATGAACATAAAAAATTTTGCTCGATTTGGTTGTTGCTTTGATTGGTTCTTACTTTGTTGTTTTTTTTTCTCGCTGTCTTTCGTGGTTTGGGTCTTTTTTTTTCAGTAACGCTTGCATTTAAGTTGGGTGTTTGTTTTTTTTTCACTTTCGAGAACTCGTATTAGATAAAGCACTCGGCCACTTTTTCTGACTTTTGGGAAATGAAAAACTAAATTTCAATTATTTACAAAATGTCAAGAAAAATGTCCGCATGAAAACGTGTAGTCTAGATATTTAAAGAAGACACACACTCCGTCGGGGTGGATATGAACTATGATGAATGCCCTTAGTTTATCATGGGACAACAGGTGCACTGTATGATCCATAGTCTAGATATTGCATCCATATCATGTGATTCATAGTGCCAAAGCCCACAGGGCACTATACATTTATTATTAAGTGGCAACAATGCAGTGGTTAGCGCCTTGGATTAGGACTGGAAGGTCGCGGGTTCGAATACAACGACATGATGATGAATAGGGATTGTTCGGATTCTGACCGGCTCCTACCCAGAGTGAGGGTGCTGTGGGCTCAGTGGGAAGACTTGGATTGAACATCGAGTTTCATCTACTTTACGATGCAAATTTACAAGCCTGTCAGAGTAGTCCCAACGCGTGTGCACTTCCATAGTAGCATCATTTGACTTTGGTCATCCCCATCATCATTGATCATCATACAATTTTTAAAAGTCTCTAATTCGGTGGCCCGAGTTGCTCTGGTCTTCTGGTGACATCAGGTTCGATTCCTCCATACACTTCTGTGTCATTTAAGCTTTTCGGGTTGGAGATTTGCGGGGGGTGTGTGTGTGGGGGGGGGGGGGGGAACGGTCGTTGGATGAATGTTTTGGGTGGGTGACAAACTCAGTCTGGCTCCACGACTGAGCTAATGCTGTCGTCAGTAGGGGGCTTAGCAGGTGTTGTCCTGCGAACATTAGCTCAGAACAGGCACCTCTGAACACCACCAAAAGGACCCAGCAGCAGTGCAGGGCCCCTCTAGCTGGTGGCCCCGCGAGGCCTAATATTGCTAGCCTTCCTGTGACTCCCGACCCTGAGGGTGAGACATAACGAGCCTGTGGCGGGCAGTGAAATGAGCGGCGTGGGAACAGCAGGGACAGGAACGTCACAGCCGATGGGATGAGGCAGCAGCAAACCAAAGTCTGTGACCACGCTATGGCCAGTCAACGAATGCAGCAATAACTTTGTCCACACCCACAGAAAGCTAAATTTCGGATGAATTATTTACAGTACATCTTTCTTTCACATCTGAAAGAAGTTTATTTTGTTTTTTTTGAAGACGAAAAGAAAAATATGCGCAAACGCACATACACTGGCATAATACTGATACGACACAACACACACAACAACACACAACACACCACACACACACACACACACACACACCACACTCTCTCTCTCTCTCTCTCTCTCTCTCTCTCTCTCTCTCTCTCTCTCTCTCTCTCTCTCTCTCTCTCTCATACACACACATACACATGCTGTCGTGTATGTGCGCAATAACTATGCCTCTCTCTCTCTCCTCTCTCTCTCTCTCTCTCTCCTCTCTCTTCTCCTCTCTCTCCTCTTCTCTCTCTCTCTCTCTCTCTCTCTCCTCTCACACACACACACACACACACCCACACACACACACACACACACACACACAACACATACACGCGCGCGCGTTGTGATGTGCGCAATAACTATGCGCTCTCTCTCTCTCCTCTCTCTCTCTCTCTCTCTCTCTCTCTCTCTCTCTCTCTCTCTCTCTCTCTCTCTCTCTCTCTCTACACAAAAACATACACACCACCACATACCACATTGAAGGTGCGCGCGTTTGTCATGTCGCCAAATCAATCATCGCTCTCGCTCTCTCTCTCTCTCTCTCTCTCTCTTCTCTCTCTCTCTCTCTCTCTCTCTCCTCTCTCTCTCTCTCTCACACCACACACACATACATACACACACACGCGCCTGTTATGTGCGCAATAACTATGCGCTCTCTCTCTCTCTCTCTCTCTCTCTCTCCTCTCTCTCTCTCTCTCTCTCTCTCTCTCATCTCTCTCTCTCTCTCTCTCTCTCTCGTTCTAGCAATAAATATCCATGGACCCTGACCCCCCACTAGCCTGCTGAAGTAGGGTGGTCACGGTTTCTGGACCACAGTCAAGCCAGAATCAGGGATGCATGAAGAATGCAAGTTGTAACTGAAGGTCCTGGACACACTAAACCCGACCTTTGAAACTTACCTGGGCTAGTATAAGCAGACCCACACTACAGGTAGGCTACACTAGGCTACAACGCACGACTGATAGGCTACCAACCTAAAAAGCCAAATGGGGACAAGGCATGCGGGTTGACAATGAACCCTATACCTTCCGCAAATATTCGCGTACACGTTTTTTGTAAGAACTGCTTCTCTTTTGTTGCCTGCCCCGCTTGTGGAGATAGGTTTTTTTCAACATTCCGAACACGGATTATGTGTGGTAAATGCGTTTGATATGAATGCAAATCCTGTTTTCTTTTATGTTTTCTGTTCTACTCTCCAGTATACGTTTGTTGTGGAGTGTTATGCGTCGTCTGTGTGTTACTATGTATGCCCGATACTATGAAATAAAAGCACAAAGACTGCATTATTGTGGTGTGGATATTTGCATCACCATCATAATAGACACTGAAAATATAAACCCAAAATAGCCGTCTCTATTTTAAAACATAGATTCGAGATTCTCTGTGTATATGCTATAGATCTGTGTGTATAAAACGAATTTAACAGGAACAGAAACCCCAACAGCATTCAATTCAACAGGAAAATAACCCTAACAACAACAACACTCCCCAAAATAGCATCAATACCAACAGGAACTGAAAAGCAAGACTTCAGCATAGAAAGAACAGTCGTAAAATGACAGTATGGCTTAACTAACATGTGCTTGTTCATTTTATGTCTAATCACTACTTGGTCAGTGGTGGTATACTATATTTATTATTATTCTTTTATATCGAGATAACAGAATAAGCAATCATATACTATAGAATTAACGAGCGCGCAAGAAACAGGGTTACAGTTACAATACAAAATTCAAAGATGTTGCCTATTTGATATTCACAATCCATTCGGGATTCAAAGTCGAAAGAGATGGATTAATTCAAACAGAGTGAGAATGAATGAAAGTGAAACAGCGTGGTGTCGAAGAGGAGAGAGGCGGGGAGGGAGGGTAATTGTCGGTCAACATAAATCTGCCACAATACAGATCAGTTGTCAACAAACCACCATAGCTGATAGATAAACTTTCACTGTGGTCTGTTAGTCACTTTTGTTAATTAAAACAATCGCCTGCAAGATCGGACAATGTTGAAGTAGTTTTGAATCGAAAAGCAAAGCTGCTAAACTTACTTCACGGGGTCAACTCTAGCCTGCATTACTCGCTACGTTACGGTCTGTTTCACAAGAAACACAGCCCCCTGTGAACCAGTGAAAGCCTCGCTACACGCCCAGTCCTCTACTCTGTCCACACCTACCTAGCCAACACCTACACAATCCCGCGACCACTGTTGTTTGAAAAACGCAGACGACTTTTTCTGTTTGGCAGAACTTCCTTATAAGCTGGTTATTTTGTTATTTTGTTAGTAAACACAACAGACTGATCGCTCGACTCACCTGTCACTCCGGTGTCGGTAAAATCCGCAAACTCCAAAGATAGGCTGGGCTAGGTTCAGAACAACACCACACGATACTTGAGACAGCAGCCACACACGCAGAGAGCAGACTCGTAGATTCGCATTCGCCGCATTCAGGTGTTTTGGGGTCCATGCAATAAAAACCTGCACATGCGCGTAGGCCGGGATATAAACGACAAACATTTTGATTGGCTCTTTTTAGGGTTTCAAACTCTGAACTCTGGGACGGAGTAGTGAGAGTGGGTTGAGAGGGGAAAGGGAGGGGGGGGGGTACAGATTCTGGAGAGGAGAAGGAGATGGGGGTGGGGTTGCAAACAGACTCTGGGGGGTGGAAGGGTGGGGGGTGGGGCAGTACAATATTTGGGACACGAGAGGAGGGATGGGGAGAGCTGCATGTCGTGGTTGTTGGTTGATACATTCCCTAGATCGGATAATTCCACTGTAACTGATATATATACATTTTTTTAAAACTGTCAAATATCAGCATATCAACAGCCAATGTCCTACATTGCGGGGGGGGGGGGGGGGGGGGGGGGGGAGTGAGCCAGTAGGATGTTCAACCCCAGAAACTGCCACTACAGAGGGTTATGCAATTTCAGTAAATTTTCAAAGCTGCTTGGTGGTGGTGGTGGTGGTTAGGCCTAGTGGTTAGTTAACAGAGTTCCTTAACAAGGTCGCTGTGACTGCAACAAACAAACTGTGGTGTGTGTGTTGTGTGTGTGTGTGTGTGTGTGTGTGTGTTTTTTTATTTATTTGTTTTATTTATTTATTTATTCTTTTATATCGAGGATAATGAAAGAAGCACTCTTCTGCTTTTTTTTACATCCAGTCCCCGTGTGTATGCAGTTTTGTAAACGTCATCTGTTCCCACCGGCACACGATGGTCTACTCTTACGAAAAGCGGAACAGGATTTAACGTGTGCCAAGATGCTCTGCGTGCGTTCGCGCACGGGGCCTCGGTTTAAAGTCTCTTCCGAAGGACTTTTGGGGAGAGTGGAGTCAGCACGGGATGTTAACTCCAGGAGAAAAATCTCCTCCACCGGACTCGAACCGGGGTCGTCAAATTGCCAGTGCAATGTTCTGACCACTAGGCTATCCGTCCCCATCGCGTGTGTGTGTGTGTGTGTGTGTGTGTGTGTGTGTGTGTGTGTGTGTGTGTGTGTGTGTGTGTGTGTGTGTGTGTGTGTGTGTGTGTGTGTTTCTGTGTGTGTTTCTCTGTGTGTGTCTGTGTGCGTCTGTGTGTGTGTGTGTGTTGTGTGTGTGTGTGTGTGTGTTGTGTGTGTGTGTGTGTGTGTGTGTGTGTGTGTGTGTATGTGTGTCTCTGTGTATGTGCGTCTGTGTGTGTATGTGCGTCTGTGTGTATGTGTGTGTGTGTGTGTGTGTGTGTGTGTGTGTGTGTGTGTGTGTGTTGAGATAAACAAGCAGTAGACAAACAAACGAACACTGCGGCTTATTATGAAGGAGTCTCATATTGAACACACAAGCCAGTCATAAAATCATAATGATAGGCTTACGTAAAGCACACAACACCAAGTGCACACAACCCTCTAGGCTAAGTTTAAGCCGAACTTTTTTTTTTTCAAATGTGTGGTGTGTGTGTGTGTGTGTGTGTGTGTGTGTGTGTGTGTGTGTGTGTGTGTGTGTGTGTGTTGTGTGTGTGTGTGTGTGTGTAAGGGGGGAGGGAGAGAGAAGGGGGTATAATGTGTTTGCTTTACAGCAACTTATATAAGAGTAATAGACACCCTCCAGTCTCGGAAGACCATGGAGTTGTGCTCTAGATGTTTATTCTGATGCAGTGTTGCATCTATCTATCTATCTATCTATCTATCATATCTATCTATCTATCTATCTATCTATCTATCTATTCTATCTATCTATCAAGCAGATTTGTTATTTATTTATTTATAATTATTTATTCTTTTATATCGAGGATAATGGAATTAAGCACTTTTGTGCTTTTTTACATCCAGTCCCCGTGTGTATGCAGTTTTGTAAATATCGTCTGTTCCACCGGCACACAATAGCCTACTCTTACGAAAATGGAACAGGATTTACGTGTGCGCAAGATGTTCTGCATGCGTTCGCACACAGGGGCTCGGTTTATATTCTCATAATACATGTAGTGTTGTGTGTGTGTGTGTGTGTGGTGTGTGTGTGTGTGTGTGTTGTGTGTGTGTGTGTGTGTGTGTGTGTTGTCTGTCTGTCTGTCTGTCTGTTGTGTGTGTGTGTGTGTCTGTCTGTCTGGTCTTGTTGTTGTGTGTGTTTCTTTTATTTTGTTTTAGGCCGTGTGCTTTGGGAGAGCTAGCCTACTCCACTTTCAGCAGATGTGGTTCGCTTTCAGCTTTGGTCTTTGTAACTGTGAATGGTGGGGGAGTGGAGTGCAGATCATCGTCTGCAGGAAAGCCTGTTCCTACTGATTATGTCAGCGTTTTTTTCCCTTCTGTCACAATAAAATACAATGATGTGCTTACATAACCACAAGTGAATCGAGAGCTCACATGTGTGTGTGTGTTGTGTGTCTGTGTGTGTGTTGTGTCTGTGTGTGTGTGGAGTGTAGTGGAGTGTTGGGTAGTGTGGTTGTGTGTGTGTGTGTGTGTGTGTGAGAAGAGTAGAGAGAGAGAGGTATGTTTGTGATGTGTGTGAGAGAGAGAGAGAGAGTGAAGGGGGGGGGAGGGTGAGTTGGGGTAGAGAGAGAGAGAAGAGAGAGAGGAGAGAGATAGGATGTGTATTTGGAGAGAGAGAGAGAGGGTAGTGTGTGTGTGTGTGTGTGTGTGAGTGAGACGAGGTGTGTGAGAGATAGGTGAGTATGTTTGTGTATGTGTGTGAGAGAGAGAGAGAGTGAAGTGTGTGTGTGTGTGTGGGGGGGGTTAGTTTGGGGGTGAGAAAGAGAGGATAGAAGAGAGAGAGGGAGAGGGGATTATGGGATGTTTGTGTGTGTGTGTGTGTGGAGAGAGAGAGAGTGCGTGTGTGTGTGTGTGTGTGTGTGTGTGTGTATGTGTGTGTGTGTGTGTGTGTGTGTGTGTGTGTGTGTGTGTGCGTGAGTACGTGCGTGCGTGCGTGTGTGTATGTGAGAGAGAGAATAATGTGTGTAGGCATGTGTGCGTGCATGTGCATAGGCATGTGGGTGTGTATACCAGCTACACCCCTCCCCACCCCCACCTCTCTCTCTCTCTCTCTCTCTCTCTCTCTCTCTCTCTCTCTCTCTCTCTCTCTCTCTCTCTTCTCTCTCTCTCTCTCTCTCTCTCCCGTAGGCAACACAACACGAAGTTACAACACAACTTTATCTGAACAACGCTGTTTAAAAGCACTGAAGTCCACGTATACATACAAAGACGGATTGTTCTAAACACTTGCAGCATGGCCAATCTTATCGTGTCCCGTGTTCGAACGTCAACACCTGGACGCCAGAGGTTCAGAGGGGGAGTCTCTGATCTTACGGCAAAGGTCTGATAAAACACTGCCATGGGGGGCAACTGGTGGTACATAAAGGTAAAGGGTAAAGGTGTCCCATAATCTCATAAAGTTCTTTAACAATTGTGACATTTTTTGGGGGTGCCCGAGGTGCTGAAGTGGGAGAATTGCCGAAGCGTGGGACCTCCTGACTTTCTGGCTTCTGACCACAGTCCTGATATCGGAGAAATCTGGAAAGGACTATAATTTATTGAAACAACATAACCCGTGTGGTCGTAGGAGAGTGAGGTGTCAGAGACCTCAGCTTCTCTAGGGGCAAGCATGTTGAAGGCGGCGCCCATCTCCTCTCCCTCCCGGCATTACCTTCCCTGACCCTAAAGAAGGCAGGTACCCATTGACAGCTGGGGAACTGGGGGAACTGTACTGAAGCCAAGGCGCGCAAACCGTCACCCATCCAACTGGTAACCACGCTCAACGCTGCTTAACCTTGGCTGGGGGAAAGCGAGTGTTCTGACCACTGAGCTATCCCGTCTCCGGTTCATACAGTCCCTGAATCCGTATCTTTGCGCTGGGACTGTAGTACAATGAAACAGATCAGATAAAAGTGCAACGTCGGAGTTTGTAGACTGTGGTCAGTTTCACATAAAATTTGAATTATGCCGGTTGGTTTTCGAGGTGGCTGGTTTGAATCTTGTCACTCTGTGTGTGTGTAGTAGTAGTAGTAGTAGTCTTCAAGTTTACGTCCTTCCACATACAGTGATACCGGACGGGGAGAGAATTTTTTAAAAAATTGTTAAAAAATAAATAAATAATAAATAAATAAATAAATAATAAATAAATAAATAACAATCATAAATCAATACACATTTATAAGTAAAAAAAACAACCCCCCCTATGATACAAATATAATAATAACATTATCAGTTGAAATATTAATAAGATAAAGAAGGAAAGGAAGAAAGAGAGAGAAACAGAAAATGGTGGGGGTGGGTTGACTAAAAAAAAAAAAACATATATAGATTTTTTTTTTTAATATGTTTTTTAAGGGAATATTAGCGCGTGCGCGCGCACGCGCGCGCGTGCGTGCATGCGCGTGTCTGTGTGTGTTTGTTCTCTTATGCAATGTTTAGTTGTGGCTGAAGATCTCCTCATTACATTAAGCGGAACTGTATGCTAAACACTAAATTAACAAGTGAGAAAAACATTCGAAATAGAACAACGATTATGTAACTACAACAAATGCCCTATGGGACTCAACAATAAACGCTTAGCAATAGCAAACACTAATATGATATTCTCCAGAACTTGTTCAAGGGAAGTTTAATGAAAACTAGGTAGGTTAATGTTTTAAAGTCTTGCATTGTGTGTGTGTGTGTGTGTGTGTGTGTGTGTTGGTGGTGCGTGCGTGCGTGCGTGCGTGCGTGGTGTGGTGTGTTGTGGTGGCGGTGGTGTTTGGCTAGACCTGTGGGATCGGTGATCGTGTGATATTGTATTGTGTCATACGTTAGTGTAATGCACTGGCTTCCATTGTAGTTCAATACATTGTATTGTAATGCTTAATTCTATTCCACTGCATTGTGTTGTTATGTACTTTACATATGAATAAAAAAACAACAACATAATTTTCCTGTGTGTGGGTGTATTTGTTTCCTAACAAGATAAGCTGGAAAAAAACCAATAAACAAATTTGCCCAGGGACTAACTAACCTCTTATCGTTGTCATGTTTGTTTCGGTTTGTTCTAGGTTTGCTTGGATTTTTTTTTAACGTGCTTTAATTAAATGTACGTTGCACGTAGGACCTGTTTACCTTTCATCTGAAAGACTAACACCCGGACCACAACCCGTGGTCTAAATATATGGGAGAAAAGGTTGGCACCAGACAAAAATCAAACCTGCGGCCAGCCGAGATTTTTTTTTTTTTTTTACAGTTGCGTTACTGATCGACAACCGACAACTTCAGACAGAAAGAAAGACTGTGGTGTAAGGGAAACAACTTGTCTAATTGTTCGTGGTTTCTCTTTAGAATTGTTTCCCCTGCTTCTGAGCTCGAAGCGACTTGCTTGCACTGACTGGGTAACAGTCACGGAAGTACTGAAACTGTGTGTAAAGCTTACATAAAAGCCAGGGTTACTTTCGCAGTGTCCCCAAAGTAAGTGAAATCGGTGGCACAGATATGAAAAAAGGAGAGTCGTGTATATTGGCATTGTTTTGTAGGAACGAAAGACTCACGGAAAGTTATCACCGAAAAAAAAACCCAAAGCAAAAACAAAGCAACGACACGGGAATTGCTATGAAAACATCATTACAGTCATTTGTAAAATTCTAAACCTATATATTGGTGACGGCGCTGGTGGCCGTTGTTGTTGTTGTTGTTGTTGTTGTTGTTGTTGTTGTGTGTTGTTGTTGTCGAGCATTCCCCAGCAAAAGCACTGTGAGTTGGAGGTTGGGCGCACCAAATACTATTCATTCATTCTTTCATTCGTTTGTACGTTTCATTCATTCATTCATTCATTCACTCATTCATTCACTCATATCCATTCATTCACTCATCCATCCATTCATTCATTCATTCATTCATTCATTCATTCATTCTCTCTCTCCTTCCTTCTTACTTTTCTCTTTTCCCTTCATTTTATTTCATTCTCCCACTCCATCTCTCAAATCAGACAATCTCACTAAAAATCCAGACTGGACGCTGTTTGTTTGTTTGTGCCTTTGTTTGATTTTTATTAGTAGTCAAAGAAGTGATTTTTGCCAACCAACATGAAAACAGTAAGTAGCAACACATTGACAACTTTGCACGAGTGTAAGGCAACTAGCCTATACCTGACTGCAGTAGTAGTACGGGCATCAGTATAATTATCATCTTGCGCAAAATTGATATGCGAACAGGTAGGCGATTGAGTGGATAAGGTAGATCTATATTACATGCATGATTCTTAACACACATCAAAGTTTATACACTGTGTGTTTCATCTTCATGATTGCAAAGATTACATACAAACAATCCAGACGTACCAACTCTATGATTGTGCGAAATTTAACATATACTGGTTAAAAAAAACACAACAACAACAACATGTAAACAATTACACAGACTTTCTACATCAATTGAAAAGTTATAACAAAATTCCAGTCAAAGGTATATTTTGAAAAATCAAAATAGTTATACAGATAAGATTGAGAGCGGTGGAGGGAGGGAGGAGAGAGAGAGAGAGAGAGAGAGAGAGAGAGAGAGAGAGAGAGAGAGAGAGAGAGAGAGAGAGAGAGAGAGAGAGAGAGAGAGAGAGAGAAAGACAACACAACAACACACACCACACACACACACACACACACACACACACACACACCACACACACAACACACAAACACACAAACACACAAACACAGACAGACAGAAAACAGACTGACAGACGACAACAAACAAATGGAAGAGAAGAACCTCAGGTCCAAAAAAGAAAACTTTATGAACTCAGTCAAGATCATTAGATAATAAATAACTGTGTGCTGTGTATTACCGAAGTATCAAACAATAACACAACCATAGATGTGTTGTCGATATTATAAGAAAATGAAGTAATCAAACACAATGCATCTTTGCCTTCACGATAATTACAAAAACTGAGCAATTGCATATGTCATGTATATTTAAAACTTTATGATAACAAAGAATATAAAGAAATATGCTATCAATTATCAACATGATTACAATGTAAAGCAATGAAAAGCGATACTAAGGATATATTTTCATGCATAATGCAGCAAGTTGATATGTTACATTATTGTCCAAATGATCAACAAGGCTTTTTCATGTCGTAAATATTCTTAGAATTCTCGTCTCATACCCCAACACACCAACACATCCCTCCCTCAAAGAAAGGCAAATATTCAATAGAGTATAATGAAAATATATTTTAAAACAACGAACAATATTGCAATCGTCAACCATGTTTGAATAATTATATTGAATTCACTCAAGAAAGGTTAAATATATATGGGTGAGAGATCAATTGTGTAACAAATGATATTCCTTTGCATCACACACACACACGACACGCACGCACGCACGCACGCACGCACCACGCACGCACGCACCACGCACGCACGCACGCACGCACCACACACCCCACACAACACACACACACACACACTTAAGCATATGTCGAAAATCGTTATTTTTAGCATTATTTTTTCCCTTCACTTACCCATGTCTTTGACACAAAAGCATTGGTGCTGTTGTTGTTGTTTTGGTTGTTGTTCTCTTTCAACATGTTTTTATTGACCTGATTCACTCAGCTCGTAATATTGAAGCACAATGCATCTTTGTGTTTTGCAATGGCTGAGTATTTTTCAACAAGTATGACAAATTTTTCCATCCAAATACTCAGTTCTCACTATAATTCCAATACTTTTAAAAATTCATATATATGCTATTTTTTCATTCCTCGAAAAATCGTATGATATAAAAAAATAATACGTTGAGCGATTTTTTTATCACTCGTACATAAGTTAATGAATGGACGTTTTGCGCAATCGAATACTAAAACTAAACTACTTGCTGTTGCAATCATACCCCCCCCCCCCCTAAAAGTGTGGGAACAGGAAGTTACAAACACTCACATAATTATCACAGGCCTATTCAAACATACATTGGAAAATAAACCATACCAACGTTGTGTTTTGCATACTCATATAGAATGTGTGTGTGTATTTTATTTATTTATATATATTCTTTTATATCGAGGATAATAACGCTCTGTGTGTGGTGCGTGCGTGCGTGCGTGCTTGTGTGTGTGCGTGCGCGTACGTACTGTGTGCGCGGACGTGTGTGCGAATGCGTGTATGTGTGTGTGCGTGTGCACGCATGCATGCGTGTGTGCGCACAGTATGTGTGCGCGTGCGTGCATGCCTGTGCACGCGGACACGCGTGTGTGCGTGCATGCGTGCGGTGTGTGTGTGTGTGCGTGTCTCTGTGTGTGTGCGCGCGCGCACGCTTGCATGTACCCACATTTCGCATGCATAATTTCTTGATAAGTTTAAATGCATAGCTTGATTTAGAAGGTATTATTATTAGTAACGCAGAATGTCAAAACTGGGCATTACAGTAATGACAAAAATCAGCTAAGTGCAATAATATGTATGGCTACACTTAGCGGCTCGTGGTCTAGAGGTAACATGCCTGCTTAGAAAACCGTAAGTCGCGAGTTCGATCCCTGTTTGAACTCTTAACTTTCCCCCAACCTGTAGGCCTGCAGTGGTGGTCTGGATTTGTCCTAGTCTTTCGAATGAAGTCCCATGTATGTACAACACACCTTTTAGCATACGTTATAGAGCCCCTGTCAACAAGACAAATATTGTTCCCGGTAAAATTTTATAGAATAAGGGTATATTATAGGAAAATCAATACATGTAGAGGCAAGATTTGTTAATGGGTGGCGCTGATCTTGCGGCGACTCTTTTCCCAAAGAGAGCAGTCCAAAGTTCACGCTAAAAACATCTGCTCTGGCTGAAAGCGGTAGACAGGACAATATAATACAAGACAAGACAATACAAGACAATGCAAGACAATACTATACAATACAACACAACACAATACAATATAATACAATACAAAACAAAATAATACGGACCAGGCAGACAGACCAGCGTCAGACTTCACCTGTGCCCTCTGCCATAGGCACTGTCATTCCTGTGTCGGACTGGCCAGCCACAACCGACGCTGTACCAGAATTAATATCTAGAGTAAACCTCCATAATCATCCGAGACTGAAGGATGCCCACTATAGTACATACAATTCAATGCAATACAAGATACAATATGAATAAATGCAATACAATGAAATGCAATATGTTACAATATAATATTATACAACAATATAATGTGCGTATCGTAGACTAGACAAATGATGGTCAGGTAAAACTAAGATCTGTGAAATAATTAAACGAGTAAATCTAAGAAACATAATGACTAAAACGGTCGTGGACATCCTGTGTATGTAGTAAACCTATATAATCATACACATATAATCAAAAGATATTGCATTCTGAGAGTCTGTCCTGCTTGCTCATATTGACTCTGTGTGTGTGTGTCTGCATGTGTGTGTGGCGCGCGGTGTGTGTGTGTGTGTATGTGTGTAAATACATAGAAACTTCAACCGTCTATTCCCGAATAAATCATATAATTACTGAAAAAACAGAAACACTTACGCCTATCCATAATTGTTCAACGACATGAATAAATTACTGAATACATCACACTCCCTGCATGCAAGTTCTTGCAAAATTCTGCGGCAAGTATTTAATAACCTTTTCTCTGTTTCTTTTTGGGACATTTTTCTCTCAAAACGGCCAAACACACACTTTC